>JARQOD010001716.1:0-91488 GCA_033576555.1 Oophaga sylvatica | reverse complement strand
AAAAAAAAAATTAAGGGAACTGCTCACCTGGAATGGTTGTGAGAAGTCACAACCACTATCATCACAGAAAGTTCACCCGGACATCTGATATCCACAGTTACAGCAGACAAAAAAGAGAAAAGAAAAAAAAAAACAATAGTGTTTACCTGTGGTAACACTGCAGAAAAAAAAACACTTAAGGGAATTGCTCACCTGGAATGGTTGTGAGAAGTCACAACCACTGTCATCACAGAAAGTACAACCGGACATCCGATATCCACAGTTACAGCAGACACAGCCTTTCCAGACCCAGCAGACACTAACGTTTTGGCTTCAGAATCTTGAAATGTATGTGGTACAGTTCATATAGCGTCTTGTGCTTGGGTGCGATGAAAATACATGAGACACAGGTTTGATATAGAAAGTCTTGTATTACTTCATACAAGTTGGCAAAAATAGTCACACAGTTTGCAGACACAGAAGCAGGAGACACAGCAGGCCAGAGTAATCTAAGCTCAGCAATCACTCTCCACAACAGGTTCAGGATCTTCTTCTCTGTTACCGTAAGTCCATGCAAACGTGGGTCTTTCAAAGAGCAGGGTTCAGAGTCCACAAGTGCTTCAGAGTTCCTCAGTAGGAATAGCTGGAGTACAAGGTCCAAGGCTTTAGGAGTCAGGTCACAGGTTCACTGCAGGCTAGATTCTGAAGCACTGATTGCTCAGCTGTGGCTGCTTAAGAAGCAAAAGGAGAGAATCAGGGCGGGAACATGCAAGCTGGAAACTCCATTTTGACTGAGGGCAAGATAGCTGCAGCAAGACAGAAAGTAAAATGGCTGACGAACAAACTGAGTTTCAGGAACATGTACACAGAACCTTACAAGGAGTTTGGTATGCTAGCTGGTCAGGGTCGGTGTCCTAGATGCCCTAGATTACCGGCATAACTGGTGAGGAGTTTGATTGCCGTATTCAGGGCCTGGCGTTCAGACGCCATAGATTCCGGGTGACTCCCGCGAGGACATTAGCGCATGATCACCTTCTATATTCGCTTAGCACTCAACTGTGTACCTGGGTGCCTGACAGGACACAGAACTTTTTTTCAGCGGCTCTGTGACGTAACAGGGTTCGCTTTCAACGCTAGACAGCGCCCTAGCGTGTTTATTTTGCGACTCAGTGGTGTTAAGTAAGTTCGCACACATCGCCATATAGCGCTGCGGCACTCCAGTGGCTCTGTGAAATAACAGAGTTTGCACATATTGCCACAGCGCGTTGCGGCGTTTATTTTGGCGACTCTGCGGGATAACAGAGTTCGCTTCTTTCGCCATTTTACTAGCAGCAGGCTCCGCCTGCACGGTGGACCCCGGGTTGCGAACGCACCTCTCTACATCATATATTTGGTGCGTTCCGCAGACCCTAACAATAAGTTTGTCCTCTTTTATGCCCATAGCAGCCAGAGATGCAGATGTGTTATGTGCAGCATGAGACGGTGCATTATCATGCATGAAAATGATCTTGCTGCGGAATGCACGGTTCTACTTCTTGAACCATGGCAGGAAGTGCTGTTTGAGAAACTCAACATACACTATGGAGTTCATCTTTACCCCTTCAGGGATCCTAAAGGGGCCGACAATCTCTCTCCCCATGATTCCATCCCAAAACATTACTCCACCTCCTCCTTGTTGGCGCCGTAGCCGTGTTTGCATGGGGTGTCCATCAACCAGCCATCCTCCACTCCATCCATCTGGACCATCGAGCGTTGCACGGCACTCATCGGTGAACAAAATAGTTTTGAAGTCAGTCTTCATGTATTTTTTGGCCCACTGGAGCCGTTTTTGCTTGTGTGCAGTGGATAGAGGAGGTCGACAGGATGGCTTATGCACAGCTGCAAACCTCTGAAGGACCCTGCATCTTGTTGTTTGGGGGACGATGGAGGCACCAGCAGCTTCAAAAACTTGTCTGCTGCTATGACAAGGTTTTTTTGCCGCTGCTCTTTTAACCTGACGTAATTGCCTGTAGGAAAGAGTCCTCAATTTTCCCTTATCAGCACGCACACGTGTGTAATGTGAATCAGCTACATACTTCTTGATTGTGCGATGATCACGATGAAGTGTCTTGGCAATGTTGATTGTAGTCATGCCTTGACCTAAACACTCCACAATTTGTTGCTTCTCAGCAGCCGACACATCCTTTTTCTTTCCCATTTTGGCAGAAAATGTAGGCAGCTTAATAATGTGGGACAGCCTTCTTAAGTAGTCTTGCCTTTCATTGGACACACCTGCCAAACTAATTAGCACAGGTGTCTGCAATTGCTTACAGTGATATAAAGAGCCCTGACACATCACCATCAATGAGTTTAACTGACAAACAAAAAATTCTTACCTTATCACTCCTAAACAATTTTTGCATAATAATTTGGAACACAGTGTACATTACTTCATATTAAATGGCACCATGTACATTACCTCAGGCTGTATATGATGTCACCTCACATTTATCATTACCTCAGTTAGTATATGACATTACCTCACATTTATAGTTACCTCATGATATATATGATGTTACCTCACATTTATCATTACCTCAGGCTGCATATGACGTCACCTCACATTTATCATTACCTCAGGCTGTATATGACATTACCTCACATTTATAGTTACCTCATGCTATATATGATGTTACCTCACATTTATCATTGTGCGCAGTGCATCGGGCGCATCCATGCGCATGCGTCATGCGTACCTATGTTTAAAATGTTATACGCATGGTCTTGCATTTGCATGTGTTCGTCTGTGTTTTCGTGCGCATGTGTTTTTCCAGGTGTCTAGACGCGCCGGACGCAACTTGTTGCATTTTTGGGTCCGCCCAAAGGCGTAAAAAAACCAGCATGCATCCGCCTGTGCACGGAATGCGTCAAAACAACGCATTATAGGAACGCAGGCGTGCGCATGGACATGCGTACGCATGCGTTTGCGTATGCATGCGTTTTAAGAGTAAACATGTCTAGACACTTGTTTAAGGCTGGTTTCACATTAGAGTTTTTGAGCGCGGCGCATCTGCGCATACGTCATGCGTACCTATGTTTAACATGGCTTATGCATGGTCTTGTGTTTGCATGCGTTTTTGCATGTATATGTGCTTGCACACGATGCGCTGTGCACAAAGACGCAAATTTGAAACTAGCCTATGACGTTAGAGTTTGTAATAAAGTGTTTGTAACACCACCTTTGATTTCTGGTCAGAGGTGACCAGCGCTGCAGTGCAGATCCTCTGGGACTGGTGGTGATGCAGCAGAGTTGGTAAAGCTCCCCGCAGGTGGAGCTATGTCCCAGGACAGATGTAATATAAGGTAGATGGTAAAGATGTAGTATTTGGCAAGGGATGTAGCAGCGCTGAGTGGGTGTTGCAGGAAGAACTTGAGAGGACACAGTCAAATGCAGTTTTCCAAAGCTTTACTCACAGTTCTGCAGGCAAAGCGTCCAGGGCACTGATTACAGATGTTCTGGAGTCGGTCAGCCTGAAAGCAATTTTGGAATCTCCTATTAAGGAGGGTTGTGAGGCCTCCTTTCTAGTGCAATTCTCTGAGGTAATTGCTGTTGCAAACTTTGTTCAAGTTACTCTCTCTGTTACTTAAGTAGAACTCCACTCGCATGACAGGCAGCTGTAGCCTACTTCAGGGATCTCCTCTCTGGCGTCTCCGGCTCGCACATGCTCCTGTGTAGTCGAGTATCAGTTGGGGCAGGGGACCTGCTGCCTTCGGCCCCCCGGATTCTGCTGCTGGGGCTTTAGTACCCACTCAGCCTTGGACTCCGGGGTCCGGTCTCTGGCGCTCAGGCCTAGGGGTGAGCTCAGCTATAGCTCCTGTCCCCCCAGCTTCTCTCCACACGTCCTTCCTCAACCCTGTCTATAGACAAACTAATTAACTCTAACTCTTCCCCAGCCAGAATGTTCCAGAGAAGCTCCCCTGAAATCAGGTGTTGGAGCTCCTCCTTTTTGGTCTGGAGTAGGAAAAGTGTTGTATGCTGTACGTTACCTGTTAAGGGGATCCTTCCTTGTTTCCAGGCATGACATCACTCCCCCCTGGAGGGAGGCAAGGTCACTGTGGCAACCGAACTCCTGGGGTGCCACAGCGTCACCTCATATTTATCATTACCTTAGGCTGTATATGATGTCACCTCACATTTATCATGGTAGCACAAAACCTACATGAACTACTGAACTTTACTTAACCTGAACTAAAAACACATTGACGCCTCTTTGGCATAAAATGGCCGTGGCATTTTTATTAAGTGTTCCTGAAACTTTTTAATAACCATGAATAAATAAATGACCTTAAATAACACTTTTTAGAAATACTTAAATTAAACACCAGTCCATCAATTTTAGATTACCGTATACCAGGGCCGGCGTCAGCACCCGGCACACCCGGGCAAGTGCCGGGGCACTGAGCAGGCGGGGGGGCCCACTCGCCGTCTGGCACCCCGGCGCCCGTTAGCGGTGTCAGCGCCGCCACTGGGCCCCCACCCGCTTGCTCAGGGACCCGGCTGCGGCCGGCTCAATACTCACCTCTCCCCGTGCCTCCGCTGCCGGGCTTCAGGGGGCGCCTGCAGGACGCCGGTGCTTCCTCTCACAGCAGTGCCGCTGAATGACGTCATCATTCAGCGGCCTGCTGTGGCAGTGAGCGCGCGGACGTCAGACAGGTGAGATGTTTGTGTGTGTGTCTGTGTATGTGTCTCTGTGTGTATGTAGTGCGATGCTTTGTGTGTGTGTGTGTGTCTGCTGTATGTGTGATGGTGGTGGGGGAGGGCAGTGATGATGATGATGATGAGGAGGCAATGATGATTGATGATGATGGGCAGGCAGTGATAATGATGGGGAGACAATGATGATTATGGGCAGGCATTGATGATGATGGGCAGGCAGTGATGATGATGGGCAGGCAGTGATGATGATGGGCAGGCAATGATATTGATGGGGAGGCAATGATGATTATGGGCAGGCATTGATGATGATGGGCAGGCAGTGATGATGATGGGCAGGCAGTGATGATGATGGGCAGGCAATGATATTGATGGGGAGGCAATGATGATTATGGGCAGGCATTGATGATGATGGGCAGTCAGTGATGATGATGGGCAGGCAGTGATAATGATGGGGAGGCAATGATGATTATGGGCAGGCATTGATGATGATGGGCAGGCAGTGATGATGATGGGCAGGCAGTGATGATGATGGGCAGGCAATGATGATTATGGGCAGGCATTGATGATGATGGCAGGCAGTGATGATGATGGGGAGGCGATGATGATGATGGGGAGGCAATGATGATGATGGGGAGACGATGATGATAATGGGCAGGCAATGATGATGATGGGCAGGCAATGATGATGATAATGGGCAGGCAATGATGATGGGAGTCTTTCCACGGCGCTCTTTCCTGAGCCGTAACAGTGCAGAACGCAGCACAGTGTAGAGGAGAGCTCCATATTTTGTATGGAGCTTTATATGGGGACCAGTATCCTGTATGGAGCATTATATGAGGGATGGAGGGGTGACATCCTGCATTTGGTATTATATGGGTGATGAGGGGGAGACTGTGGTGCCCATAATATTGTATGGAGGACTGTACTGTCCAGTCTGTACTGTGCGCTGTGAGGATTTGGTGGTTTTTGAGCTATTGTACAATTTACAATAGATATCACTCATGTAATGGAAGAAGAGAAGTATTTGGCGTTGTGCTATACCCATATTCTCTGCAGTATCTGTGCATCATGAATCGTGGTCTGTGTAAAGGGGGCCCACTGAGACTCTTTTGCCCGGGGCCCATGAAAACCTGGAGCTGGCCCTGCCGTATACCATAACCAGAATCCCCCCAAGCACGTTGGGGGATTTTCCCTCTAACAAAAACACCACAACAAAAATATGAAACAACCTGCAAGAAAATTCGGGGTGGGAGGGCAGGCGTTTCTTCCCTTGATTCCTGTCAAACAGCTGACCTGTCTGACAGAGCTATTTATATCCCATTCTTCCTGCACTTTATCTCTGCAATCATCTGGATCTTGGTCTTGGCAGGCAGCAGGCTTCACCTCCATTGGTTGTCCGCCCCTGTTACTATGCAAACATGCAAATTGCCCTCTTAAGTGAAAAAGAGGACTTGAACTCTATAGCGCCACCTATTAGAAGTAGCGATCCTACAAGTCACAATCAACCCTTTAAGGAGTCTTGTAATATGACTTAGGCCTCTTTCACTCTTCAGTTGTACGACGTCAGTCAGAATCCGACATCATGGCGGATTAGCGGATCCTCCAAAAATAGTGAATAACAGAGTCAACGGATCCGTTATTTTGGCGGGTCCGTTAATGGTTCCGCCAAAATAACGGATCCGTTGACTCAGTTTCATCCGTTTTTCCCATCCGTTTCATCCGCTTTTTGACGGATCCATTATTCGCAAGGGAGGATCTCCATCATGATTGGCTAATAATGGAAACTACTCTGAACCGTGATTGGCTACTGGTAACTATGTGGAAACTATAAATAGGGTGTTTTTACACCATATTATTTGAAAGGTTTTTGAGCAAGTGGCATTGATGGAGATTATTTTGGAGAATAAGGAGAAGATTTGCGAGGATTTTAGAGTGGAGGGTAATCGTTTGGCAAGGATTGTTCAGGAGAAGGAGGAAGCCAGACGGCGGATACTGCATCGTCGGCAGAGACGGATGTGGATCCATCCCATAAATGCGAGGCGGATGACCCGTGGGGTGTATTCCACCTTGTACATGGAGTTACGGCTGAACCCCAGCAAGTTTTTTAACTATGTCAGAACGCGAGCAGAAAATTTTGAGTTTTTGGTTGCACGCATTGAAGATAGAATTTGGAGACAGGACACTGTCCTTCGGTTTGCTATATCTCCAGCAGAGCGGCTGATGGTGACAATTAGGTAAGTTTTTTTTACAAAATAATTCTTCACAATGTCACAAAATGTTTTTTTTTTTTTACTTGCTTTTTTTGTTTTTTGTTTTTTTTGGTTCTTTTTTTGGTTTGTTGCTGGGTTTTTTTTTTGATGGTTTCTTTTTTGTTGCTGGCTTTTTTTTTTTGCTGGTGTTTTTTTTGTTTGTTGCTGGAGTTTTTAATTAATTATTGTCTTCTCCTTTTTTGCAGTTTTCTTGCTACAGGGGAATCCTTTTCCTCTCTGCATTTTCAGTCCCATCTTGGCATTTCCACAATATCCGGTATTGTGAAAGAAACCTGCCAGGCATTGTGGGGTTGTTTGCACAATGAATTCCTAACAGAGCCAACACAGCAGAGATGGCTAGAAATTGCAGATCATTTCATGGATATCTGCCAGTTCCCCAACTGTCTTGGTGCCGTGGATGGCAAGCACACCACAATTGTCAAACCCACTGGATCTGGATCTCTTTTTTTTAACTATAAGAAGTTTTTCTCTATAGTACTTATGGGCATTGCTGATGCCAAATGCAAGTTTATTGCTGTTGATATAGGTGCATATGGACGTTCAAACGACTCCCAGGTGTTCAAGAATTCGCCTATGGGACGTCGCTTATATGGAGATACTTTTCAGTTTCCACCTCCAAGAGCACTCCCTGGAACCTCTGGCCCTGCATTGCCCTTTGTCTGTGTGGGAGATGAGGCCTTTCAGCTGTCACCACATTTATTGAAACCTTGTGGCAGCCATGGATTGACACAAAGGAAAAAAATTTTCAATTACCGTTTAACAATTGCTAGAAGAGTAGTTGAATGCGCTTTTGGGATTTTAACAGTGAAATGGAGGGTGCTGCTGACTGCTATCAAATTACAAAGTGAGACTGTGGACCATGTTGTGAAGGCTTGTGTGGTCCTGCACAATTTTGTTATCTCAAAGGAAAATTTGCCCATGGATGAAGATATGCCTGGGACCACATTGCAGGACTACAGGAACATAAGTTTCCGGAGTTCCGGCTCTGTGGCCAGAATGCGTGACAAGTTTGCGGACTATTTTATGTCTCCGGAAGGAAGGTGGACTGGCAGGATGAGATGGCTTAATTTTTTTTTTTTTTTATTATTTTTTTCTACTATACTCTGCTTTGCTTTTCTTAGCACAATTCTGTAGTGTATCTGTAACAGAATGTTATTACCCCTTTTGTGATGTGTTTATCTGTACCCTATTCTTGGTACATTTTCACCAAGTTGATTGTGTTATAACCTTGTAATGTTTTAAACACTTTTATTAAAAAAAGACATTACATTTTTTGAAACAAAATAAATTTTATTATTCAAAAAAATGTTTCATTTTTATTTTCAAAAACATTTTCCAAAATAATTTGTCAAAAAGTTATATATACATAAATTTACAGCACTCTATAATATATACATACATCCCAGCACTCTATACAATTTATACATACATTCACAGCACTCTATACAATATATACATACATACACAGCACTCTATACAATATATACATACATACACAGCACTCTATACAATATATACATACATACACAGCACTCTATACAATATATACATACATCCCCAACACTCTATACAATATATACATACATTCACAGCACTATATACAATATATACATACAGTCACAGCACTATATACAATATATACATACAGTCACAGCACTATATACAATATATACATACATTCACAGCACTATATACATAGTTACAAAGAGGTGTACTGTTGGGTGGAGATACTAGTGGAGGGGCTGACAGAGCGGACCACGTCGATAGTGGGGGACGGAACAGCAGGTTGGGTAGGATCAGAAGTGGAGGGAAAAACATGAGGTTGGGAAGGGAGTTGAGGAGCAGATGAGGTTTGTGGGAGGAACGGTGAAGGTGTTGGTGGGATGAGGTACAGTGAAGTTAAGGGTGAAAACGGAAAGGGGGAACTAAAATACTGGGAATATTGAAATGGGGAAGGAGTGGTAGGAGGATGGGCGGCAGCTTGCTGGCTGGCAGCTGGATGTGTGGCAGCTGGATAGCCTGCAGCTGGATGTGACGCGCACCACACTGAGGTGGTACCAGGGCTATGGGGTACTCGGCACCGAGCCCATTGATTTCTATGGGAGATGTCACTGGCAGCGGGACTCGGTCCGTGGCCCTGGCGGTCATGCAATGGGGGATATTTACAGGGGAATTGTAGATTAGAATAGTTCGTGACGCCACCTGTGGTTTCTGATCAATTTGACCAGCGCTGCTATATGCATCTTCCTAGGGGATGTTATGAGGCAGCTGGATGGTAAGTCTCCCACAGGCGAGACTGGTCCCTGGAAGTCTATGGTGGTGCAGGGTGTAGTAAATGAAACAGTCTCACACAAGGCAATCTCTTTCCATACCTTTACTTGCAGATGTTTCAGGCTGGTCCCGGGAAGCTGGTCGGGGTGGAGAATGCACATTCAGGATAACCGCTGAGCAGGTTAGAGGCCTCCTTTAACTTTGTATATGTGTGAGTACAAACTTGCATGAAGTCAAGTTAACTCTGTCAGTCTCCAGCTCGTTCAATAGCTGCAACGCCCGGCCGACATTGTGGTAGAGCCTTCTAGTTGGTGAGAACAGAGTCCCTACTTTTGTAGCGTCCCACTCAAGGTCCTTGTTCTACCTGACTCCGTTTACGTATCAGCGCTTAGGGCTACCTTCTGCGACTTGTAGTCCAGAATGTTATGTTTCGGTAGCTGAGGAGTGCAGGTAAAAAAGGCAATACACCAGAGCAGTTGGAATCTATGAGATTGCAGTACCCTGACTAACCACCACAACTAGAGGCAGCCGTGGAGCGTTCCTACGTTGGTCCTAGACGCCTCGTCACAGCCTGAGAAACTAACTACACCTAAAGATAGAAATAGGAAAGCTATCTGCCCCGGAGCAGAACCCCAAAGATAATAGAAAGCCCCCAAACATGTAATGGCGGTTAGACAAGAGGAAATACTGACACAGAAAGAAAATAGTATGAGCAAACGCTGGGGCCCAAACTATCTAAATAGAAAAGGACAGGAAGGGTACTTACTGCAATCCCAGAAAACCCTGAAAAACACCAACTCTACTAATTTCAAAATCACCTGAGATCACACGACCTCTACCACCTAAATTAGTTCTCTGGTGTAAGAAAATCAAAACAGCAGCCACTGAAAAAACTGGAAAAAGCAAAAGTACAAAACTCAGTGGCTGAACTAAACTGAGAGAGCAGAAGCCCCCGGAGGGGACCCTGAAGGCCCCCAAAGAAGTGCAGGACAAATGCAAAAATATAGCACAAACACAAAATAAGAAATTGTCTTATCTGATAGCAGGAGATGCAGACACGACACAGCAGGCTACAAGGGAAACTGGAAAGAAGGATTCAGACCAGAACAATTGATCACCGGCAACCCTGATGGGAAAATGACTCCCTTATACAAGACCAATCAGTAACACCTGATTCCCAGTCCTCACAATCCTCACTAGTACCGCTTGTAACCACCAGAGGGAGCCTCTGCTCAGAACTCATCTCAAACCCATTCACAACACCAGAAAGCCTCCGGTTTTCTTATTACTAGGCGTGAAGCACTAGCAACGCTTCGGATCCCGGTGTCCGGTGAATTAGTGCGGGTACTCCGGTACCTGATGCACTTGTCTCTATCTTTCTCCACTGTGCCCCTCGTCCTGCTCTTAACATAAGCACAAGTAGCGATGATGTGAATATCAGCTTTCTTCAGAGCTCACTGAACAGTTCTCAGTACACTCACTGTCGCAGCTCCTGTGATTACCTTCCTTCTTTCCTTTCTTTCTCAGACCCTGTCCAGAGCAGCGCACAGGAACTCTGTCAAACTGTGTACACGCTGTAGCTCCGAGAGTCACCTTCCACTTCCAAGGAATACAGGTAGCTTGTGCTGAGGTACTGGCTTTGTAGTTCTGACTGGGCTAGAGTGACTCCTTACACTCAAACCAGACTCCACTTCATGAACTTGCTCTGCCAGAATCTAGTCTGCACTCTTCTTCCTCCAAGACTAGACTGAAGTGATACTGAACCAGTCTGCTCCTCTCCTCTCCTCGACTGAACTGTACTGTCCTAAGACAGGAAGCTGACTGAACACTGAACAGTGTGTCTTGTCCTGAGACAGGAACTAGACTGAACTGAACTCTGACTGCTACGTGTCACTACCTTTTATACCCCTAGTGGGTGTGTTGGGAAATGTGAGTGACGTGAATGAATATCAAGCTTCACGGTTACCTTCTTGTGCATTTTCCTGGAATATGTGTGCCTGGCGTAGCTGGGCCACACAGATGGGTTGCAGGTTGAAGTGGGGAAGGTGTTTGAATTTGGTGGGTAGGTGGATGGGCTCAGGACATTGCCTGCACTAGAGAAGTATGGCAGCCTTGCATCACATGCATCTGCAGGTCAGGAGTTAGATTTTCCCTGTGCTTGAGTACTGACTGAAAAAAACAGTGTCTCGGTGACAAGTTTGCATCTGACTGCATCCTATCAATTTTACTGCTGAGTTCAAGTATGTTTTTGCTCAACAGAGCGAACCCAGCAGTAACTTGATCTTTTAAAAGTCTAGTTGTGTTTTGAAAGGATGCATTCAGATGCAAAAAATCTGATGCATAGCTCCTTTCCTGACCTCTGTGACGCTGCCGTCTAGTGGCGACAGTGTCAGCAGGGTAAGGTAAAGGGAACTCCAACTCATCACCTGCAGCTTCATGTGACAAAGTCTGCCGTGCTACTCCAGTGCTGGTGGATGGGGCGGAGATACCTGACAAGAGGGAAGGTGCAGAGAGGTCGGGTCTATCGACGTGGTCCCCGGTGGCGGACTCCTGAGGGATCGCTCCAGAGGGAACCAACTTAGAAGCAGGCTCCAGAGTGCTGCAGACAGTGCTGTCAAAGAAAAAAAAATGTTAATATATTTATATTACATTGCCCTTGCTGAAATAATAAAATATGGTTAGACACGTTAAACTTTTGTCATACATAAATGGGGTGTGAAATATTTACCTTCTGCTGACCATCGTTGATCACAGGAACGACAGGGCTCTGGCGTATTTGTACCTGCTCCTGCGTCCTGATGATCCACTAGCAGCCTGCATCTCCTTGTTAAATTCCCTCTTGAAGCGATCCCTGAGTGACCGCCACCGTGTGATAACCCGGTCACCTGGAAATAAAAAGAAAAAAAATTGGTTTTAGTATCCAACACATAACATTCTGCAACCTTCATTACTGAACTGTGAATACTTACGCGCAAGATCATTGTCTCGAGCATCGAGTTCCCCCCAGTTGTCCATCACCAGGCTGCATACTTCCTCCCATAGCCGTCGGGTGATAACTTGGTCTGAATGGCTGCGGTCAGCCATATTCCACAGCGCCTCCCGATCTTGGACCTCTTGGATGAGGGTGTCTACGTCGATCCCTCCCCCATCCTCACCATCTGTATCGGGAGCACGCCGTGAAGCCTGTGGAGAAAAGAAAAAAAAATGTTAAGCTACATGAAGAAAAATAATTTAGCAAACACAAAACAAAAAAAGGATGCTTACTTGCTGACCGCGGCGACAATCATGCCGATGACCATGGGAGGTCCTTGGAGGAACTCTCCTACGAGACCTGGATTGTGAAGACTATAAAACATAAAAAAAAATTAAGTGCATGGAATGGCGGTATGTCTTGTGTGTGCTGTGAACAGTTTGTGTTGGTTAATGTAATGTGAGGATCTGCCTGTGAAAAATTTACACTCTGCATGCCCACTCCTGGTATTTCTCCACCCTGACCGTCTTCTTCTGAAAGCCCCTCTGCTTCAGTTTCCTGTGAAAAAAGAATACATGCATATAGGTTTGCAAATAATGTTATCATCAGAGAAAAAAAAAACAATTACCTCTGTTCGCCTACGCTGTGGCGGGGGGCTCCCAGAAGAAGACATACTGGAACAACTGGGCCTGACTGGGTCCTTCAAGTAATCTGTAAGCATAAAGCCTATTAAGCAACTATACAAAAGAGATAAAAGCTCAATTGACAATATACTTACATCACAATAAACTTGGGCCTGGATGACTGTCCTTTCTGTGGCTGACTGTCCCCTCTGTGGCTGACTGTCTTCCAAGAAATCTGCAAGTATAAAGACAATTCAGCAACTATACAAAAGATATAAAAGCTCAAATGACAATATACTTACATCTCAATAAACTTGGGCCTGGATGAATGTCCTCTAGGCGTGGATGACTGTCCTCTCTGTGGCTGACTGTCCTCTGTGTGGCTGACTGTGTCTTCCAAGAAATCTGTAAGGATAAAGCCATTTTAGCAAATATACTAAAGTTATAAAAGCTCAAATGACAATATACTTACATCACAGTAAACTTGGGCCTGGATGACTGTCCTCTTGATGTGGATGACTGTCCTCTCTGTGGCTGACTGTCTTCCAAGAAATCTGCAAGTTTAAAGACAATTCAGCAACTATACAAAAGATATAAAAGCTCTAATGACAATATACTTACATCTCAATAAACTTGGGCCTGGATGACTGTCCTCTAGGCGTGGATGACTGTCCTCTCTGTGGCTGACTTTCCTCTCTGTGGCTGCTGTCCTCTCTGTGTGGCTGACTGTCTTCCAAGAAATCTGCAAGTATAAAGCCAATTTAGCAAATATACTAAAGTTATAAAAGCTCAAATGACAATATACTTACATCTCAATAAACTTGGGCCTGGATGACTGTCCTCTAGGCGTGGATGACTGTCGTCTCTGTGGCTGACTTTCCTCTCTGTGGCTGACTGTCCTCTCTGTGTGGCTGACTGTCTTCCAAGAAATCTGCAAGTATAAAGCCAATTTAGCAGATATACTAAAGTTATAAAAGCTCAAATGACAATATACTTACATCTCAATAAACTTGGGCCTGGATGAATGTCCTCTAGGCGTGGATGACTGTCCTCTCTGTGGCTGACTGTCCTCTCTGTGTGGCTGACTGTCTTCCAAGAAATCTGTAAGGATAAAGCCATTTTAGCAAATATACTAAAGTTATAAAAGCTCAAATGACAATATACTTACATCACAGTAAACTTGGGCCTGGATGACTGACCTCTTGTGGCAGACTGTCCTCGCTGTGTAGCAGACTGTGTTATCTCGGCAATCTGCAAGCGCAAAGGCAATTTAGCAACTATACAAAAGAGATAAAAGCTCAATTGACAATATGCTTACATCACTCTCAACTTGGGCCTGGCAGACTCTCCTCTAAACCTGGCCCTGTCTCCTCCAAGTAATCTGAAAGTATAAAGACACTTAAAACACTGATACCCAAAAAAAAATTACTTGCGTGGTTTTCCTACGCTGTCTTTTACATCCTCTTGATACGCAATGCACAAGCTACAGAAGACTCCACCTCCTGTTACACCCCCACCCAAAAAAAAAAAAATCTAAACACCAACCCCCCTTTCAACTTTACATACCTACCCACAAAACCTTTGTATACACCCCATTGCCGTTGTATGCACCCCATTGCCTTTGTATACCTTTGCATACACCCCATTACCTTTGTATGCACCCATTGGCCTTGTATACACCCCATTGCCATTGTATTCCTTTGTATACACCCATTACCTTTGTATGTACCCCATTGGCTTTGTATACCTTTGTATACACCCCATTACCTTTATATGCACCACATTACCACACCCCATTACCTTTGTATATACCCCATTGCCTTTGTATCCCATTAACTTTGTATACACGTCATAAATTTTAGATCCACATTTTAAAAGCAATACACCCCTGTGTGGTATAACAATAATAAAAAAAATTTTTTGAAATTATACTACGGACATTTTTTTTAGACAGTTTTTATTGATATTTTTTGTAACTTTTTTTTGTTTCAAGTATGAGCTACACCCCTCTTTATTTAAAATACAGTTGCATTACATGAAACAAAATACACATGTGTGGCCCAGCTGCGCTTGGTACACATGTCTCCAGGAGGATGCACAGGAAGGTAATTGTAAAAACCTGATATTCATTCACGCACACTTCCCAACACGACCACCAGAGGGCATCTTAGACTATTTAAGTTAGTGTGACGTAGCAGTTGGTATGTAGTTGTTAGGGAGTTAGTTCTGTTCTGGTCTTGGAGGGAGAGGAGAGAAGACTGATTCCTGACAGAGCTTAGGTAGCTCATCTTGAACTGAAGTGGAGGCTAGTATGAGTAGAAAGGAAATTACTCTAGCCTAGTCAGAGCTATAACTGAATCTGTTATCTCAGAACAAGCTGCCTGTGCTCTCTAGAACGTGGAAAGTGACTCTCGGATGCTACAGCGTGTATACAGTCTGACGGAACGTCCTGTGAGCTGCTCTGGACAGAGTTTTGAAGGGAAAGAAGGAAGGGAACTACGACAGTGTTACAACGACGAGCTAACTGAGAGCAGGTCAGTGAGCTTGGAAGAAAAGCTGACTACTACACCTACTGCCACCCGTGCTTATGTTAAGGGTGAGAGCAGGGCGACAGGCGAGTGGAGAAAGAAGGAGGAGTGTTTTCGGTGACAGATCACCTTCACTCGATTTAACCGGACACCGGGTCCGAAGCATTGCTAGTACTTCACGGCTAGTGATAGAAAAAACCGGAATCCTTGCTGGACTTCAAGTCACAGAAGGTAGCCCTAAGTGTTGATACGTAACTTGAGTCAGGGAGAACAGGAACTTTGAGCAGGACGCTGCAATAGAAGGACTTCGTTCTTGCCAACATCTGATTATCAGAGACAGAAAAGGCTCTACCTGTAATGTATGTAGTACAGTTCATATAGCGTCTTGTGCTTGGGTGCGATGAAAACACAGGAGTCACAGGTTTGATATAGAAAAGTCCTGTATTACTTCATACAAGTTGGCAGAAATAGTCACACAGTTTGCAGACACAGAAACAGGAGACACAGCAGGCCAGAGTAATCCAAGCTCAGCAATCACTCTCCAATACAGATTCAGGATCTTCTTCTCTGTTACCGTAAGTCCATGCAAACGTGGGTCTTTCAAAGAGCAAGGTTCAGAGTCCACAAGTGCTTCAGAGTTCCTCAGTAGGAATAGCTGGAGTACAAGGTCCAAGGCTTACAGGAGTCAAGTCACAGGTTCACTGCAGGCTAGATTCTGAAGCACTGATTGCTCAGCTGTGGCTGCTTAAGAAGCAAAGGAGAGAATCAGGGCGGGAACATGCAAGCTGGAAACTCCATTTTGACTGAGGGCAAGATAGCTGCAGCAAGACAGAAAGTAAAATGGCTGACGAACAAACTGAGTTTCAGGAATATATACATAGAACCTTACATTACTCCCCCCTTAAGGACAACCTCCGGATGACCTCAGACCAGGCTTGTGTGGGTACCTCTGATGAAACTGACGGAGCAAGCGAGGAGCATTAACATTATTGACCGGTTCCCATGAGTTGTCCTCCACTGGGTAGCCCTGCCATTTAATCAGATATTGTAACTGATTTCTATACAACCTGGAATCTAAAATCCTTTCCACCACAAATTCTTCCTGACCATCGACTAGCACTGGGTCAGGGCAAGGAGAGGAACGTCCAGGAAATGTATTGGGTGTCGCAGCCTTTAGTAGGGATACATGAAAGACAGGGTGGATTCTCATAGTTCTGGGCAGTTGAAGACGACAAGCAACGGCACTTATAATTTTACTGATTTTATAGGGTCCAATGTACTTATGTCCCAACTTAGACGATGGAATCCTTAACTTAAGATTTCTGGTTGACAGCCAGACCAAGTCTCCTACCTTGAAAGCTGGTGCAGGTTTACGAAATTTATCTGCTGCTTTCTTGTACCTTTCTTGAGCCGATTCCAGATTTTCCTTTAGAAGATCCATATTCTTCTGTAAAGACGTGATTCTTTCAGCCACTGCTGGTAAAGGCGTTTCTATGGGAAATCGTGGTAGAATGTTAGGATGATAACCTAGATTAGAGTAAAAAGGAGACTGTTTAGTGGAGGCACTCTGAGAGTTGTTATACGAGAACTCAGCTAATGGAAGTAGATCCACCCAATCATCCTGTAGGTGGCAGATAAAGCAGCGGAGATACTGCTCCAGGGTTTGATTGGTTCGTTCGGTCTGTCCATTAGTCTGGGGATGAAAAGCAGAAGAAAGGTTTACTTTAATGTCCAATGCTGCACAGAAATTTTGCCAAAACCTAGAAGTGAATTGCACCCCTCGATCCGAAATAACCTCATCCGGTACTCCATGTAAGCGAAACACATCTTTAATCATCAAATCTGATGTCTGTTTTGCAGTGGGTAAGCCGACACAAGGGATAAAATGAGCTGCCTTTGTTAGACGGTCAACCACCACTAGAATGGTGTTCTTCCCCTGAGAGGTTGGTAACTCCACAAAGAAGTCCATAGAAATGGATCCCCACGGGCGGGACGGGGTGGGAAGAGGCTGTAACAGACCAGTTGGTGAGGAGCGAGGTGTTTTGCATCTTGCACAGACCTCACATGAAGTGACATAATTCAAAACATCCTTCCTGCAAGTGGGCCACCAAAAGAAACGAGAAAGAAATTCCTGTGTCTTTAGAATTCCTCTATGCCCAGCTATCTTGGAATCGTGAATGAGTTGCAATACTCTTAATCTGTCTGTTTCAGGAATATACAGACGTTGTCCCTGAATCCACACACCATTCTTAAAGACAAGACTTACGTCCCTTGGGGGTTGTGCCAAAAAGGAATCCGCATGGTATGCTTCCTTGATGTCCTTAAGTAGGTCTTGATTATGAATTACTCCTAGGAATCTGGAGTCAGGAAGAATAGTCTTAGGAGGAGTAATTGGACGTGTCTCTGCTGAGTAAATCCTAGAGAGTGCATCAGCCTTTCCATTGCGCGATCCTGGTCTATAAGAGATGATAAAATTAAATTGGTTTAAGAAAAGATTCCAGCGAGCCTGGCGAGGGTCAGGCACTTAGCCGACCTGATAAACTTAAGGTTACGATGGTCTGTCAGGACGACTATTTGCTGTGCAGCTCCCTGAAGAAGGTGTCTCCATTCTTTGAAGGCGGCAATAATGGCCAACAACTCTCTATTGCCCACATCGTAGTTCCTCTCAGCCGAAGACAACTGCTGGGAAAAGAAGGCACAGGGATGCAAGACATTCTTCTCACCTGTTCTCTGAGAGAGTATAGCTCCAACGGCACAGTCTGAAGCATCCACCTCTATTATGAAGGCAAGCTCGGGTTGGGATGTACTAGGATAGGTGCAGTGGTAAATTTATCTTTTAGACGGGAAAATGCTTCCTGGGCTTGGGGAGTCCAGGAAAACCTAGACTCTTTCCGGGTAAGTTGAGTGATAGGTGACACTACCTCAGAGAAATTTCTAATGAAACGTCTATAGAAGTTGGCAAACCCGATGAAGCGCTGTACCTCCTTCACATTTCTAGGACTTGGCCAATCCTTGATGGCTTGGGTTTTGCTTCCATCCATACTAATTCCTTGTGTAGACAGTACATACCCCAGAAATTGAATTTCGGTCCTATGGAATTCACACTTTTCAAGTTTGATGTAAAGATGATTTTGTCTTAGACGTTCCAAGACCATTCTCACATGTCCATGATGTTCCTCTGTGGAGTTAGAAAAAATTAGAATATCATCCAAATAAATTACCACGAATGTATCTAGGAGATCCCTGAAGATGTCATTCACCAAGTGTTGGAAAGTGGCTGGGGCGGTACTCAGACCAAAAGGCATAACTAGATATTCAAAGTGTCCATAGCGTGACCTGAATGCAGTCTTCCATTCATCCCCAGGTCTAATACGGACTAAGTTATAGGCCCCACGAAGATCTAGTTTAGAAAAAATTTTGGCATGTCGCACTCTCTCCAATAACTCAGGGATTAAAGGCAATGGATAACGGTTTCTAATAGTAACCTTATTGAGTTCCCTATAGTCTACGCATGGTCTCAGAGATCCATCTTTCTTCTTTACAAAGAAGATGGGTGCACCTGCAGGAGATGAAGAGGGGCGTATGAAGCCCTTGGCTAGATTTTCATCTATGTAATCCTTTAAAGCCTTTAGCTCGGGCCCCGCCAGGGGTAGATCTTACCAAAAGGTATCTCTGCTCCAGGCAATAATTCAATTGGACAATCATATGGACGGTGAGGAGGAAGCTGGTCAGCGTTCTTCTTGTCACGTAAATCCACATAGTCCTGGTATACAGCTGGTAGTTCAGGGACTGACATGATTCCTTTAGGAACAGAGCAAGCTGAAACTTTTGGACTCATCTGTTTCTCTGGAAAGTGTAATTCCTTGGTCTCCCAGTTAATGGTAGGATTCTGAGCCTGCAGCCATGGTAGCCCTAGAATAATGGGAAAGTGGGGAGAAGAGATAAGCATAAAGGACAGTTTCTCTTGATGATCTTTACCCATAAGAACCCTCAAAGGCTCTGTTTCCTGATCCACTGGTCCAGAGGTCAGCAGGGAACCATCCACAGTTTCCATCTGTACTGGAGTAGCCTTCTTCACTGAACGTATTCCCTGTTTCAGAGCAAAGGAGACATCCATAAAATTTCCACTTGCCCCTGAGTCGATCATAGCAGAGCTAGACACCCAAGCTGAGTCAACCCAGAGTTTGATGGAAAGAAAGCAATGAGAATTGTTTTTCTTACAACTCAGCTGGGACACCGCTGAGGAAACTTGAAAAATGGCAGCGTTTACACAGTCAACGTCCTCAGAGGTAACGGAGTTTAAGTCCGAGAAATCAAGATCTGTTGCTGCAGATCTCTCTGGAGCCTGAGGCTCGGACCTGACAGATCCCCTCTCGCAACACTCACAATGAATGAGTGCTGCAGTAGTCTTACGAGAACGGCTGGGGCAGTTTATAATGAAGTGCCCTGACTTACCACAATAGAAACATAGATTCTCCTTAAAACGATGTTCCTTGCGTGCATCACTAACCCGTCGTTGTAAAGAGTCTACCTGCATGGGTTCAGGTTCAGGTTCCCGTGTAATCCTACTCAAAGGTTCCTTAGCTGGAGAGGAAGGTAGGAAAAGGTTAGTACGATTGCTTTCGAACCATCTCTCTTGCCTGCGTTCAGTCAGACGAGTATCAATACGGATGCAGTAGTTAATAAAGTCACCTAACGCAGTGGGAGGGTCGGCACGAGCAAGTTCATCCTTAATCAGTGGAGATAACCCCTTTCGAAAAATAGATTTTTTGGCGGAACTGTCCCAGGTGGTATCAAGGGCCCATCTCCTGAAATCCAAGGCATATTCAGCTACCGAGTGCTTACCTTGGCGCAAAGCTAACATGGCTGCTTCAGCTGTTGCACCTCGATTGGGGTCATCAAACACCTGCCCCATGGCTGAAATAAAATCATCAAGGTGATTCAAACAATCATCCTCAGTCTCAATCAGAGGGTTTGCCCACATTAAAGCCTTGTTGGTAAGCAACATAATTATAGTAAGCACCTTAGATCGTTCAGTGGGAAATTGTGAAGCATGTGCAGAAAAAAAAAGATTGCATTGATTAATAAATCCCCTGAATTTCTCACGTTCACCGCCAAAACGAAAAGGGGGCAACTTGGGAATCCCAGCACTCGGGGCTACGGCAGGAGCCTGGACTCGCCCCTCTAGAACCTCAATCCTGGCTCGCAAATCCTGGGTAGTCTGTCCAACCACTTGCAAATTGTGATTATTGAGGTCCTGTAGATTTGTAAAACGGGTCTTTATATTCTGCAAATCTGCAAGGATATTATCAGTCACTCCGCAAAGTTCCTTTATGCGGGCCTCCATTTTCCAGATCTTTTAAGACAGGATTACTGGAAGAAGAGGAGAGAAAAAAAACAATAGTGTTCACCTGTGGCAACACTGCAGAGAGAAAAAAAAAATTAAGGGAACTGCTCACCTGGAATGGTTGTGAGAAGTCACAACCACTATCATCACAGAAAGTTTCAACCAGACATCCGATATCCAGAGTTACAGCAGACAAAAAAGAGAAAAGAAAGGAAAAAAAAAAAAAAAACAATAGTGTTTACCTGTGGTAACACTGCAAAAAGAAAAAACTTAAGGGAATTGCTCACCTGGAATGGTTGTGAGAAGTCACAACCACTGTCATCACAGAAAGCACAACCGGACGTCTGATATCCACAGTACAGCAGACACAGCCTTCCAGACCCAGCAGACACTAACGTTTTGGCTTCAGAATCTTGTAATGTATGTAGTACAGTTCATATAGCGTCTTGTGCTTGGGTGCGATGAAAACACAGGAGTCACAGGTTTGATATAGAAAAGTCCTGTATTACTTCATACAAGTTGGCAGAAATAGTCACACAGTTTGCAGACACAGAAACAGGAGACACAGCAGGCCAGAGTAATCCAAGCTCAGCAATCACTCTCCAATACAGATTCAGGATCTTCTTCTCTGTTACCGTAAGTCCATGCAAACGTGGGTCTTTCAAAGAGCAAGGTTCAGAGTCCACAAGTGCTTCAGAGTTCCTCAGTAGGAATAGCTGGAGTACAAGGTCCAAGGCTTACAGGAGTCAAGTCACAGGTTCACTGCAGGCTAGATTCTGAAGCACTGATTGCTCAGCTGTGGCTGCTTAAGAAGCAAAGGAGAGAATCAGGGCGGGAACATGCAAGCTGGAAACTCTATTTTGACTGAGGGCAAGATAGCTGCAGCAAGACAGAAAGTAAAATGGCTGACGAACAAACTGAGTTTCAGGAATATATACATAGAACCTTACACTACCACAATGTCGACCGGGCGTAGCTGTTGCATCTGGAGTTGAACTTGACTTTATGCAGGTTAAGACTCATACACATAAAGGGAAAGGAGGCCTCAAACCTGCTCAGCGATTACCTGTATGTGCATTCTCCACCCTGACCAGCTTCCCGGGACATACCTGCAACCATCTACAGTAAAGGTATGGAAAGAGAACAACTTGTGTGTGACTGACTTATTGCCTGCACCACCATAGACTTTGAGGGAAAAGTCTCACCTGTGGGAGACTTAACATCCAGCTGCCCCATAACATCCCCTCAGAAGATTCATCTTGCAGCGCTGGTCAAATTGATCAGAAACCACAAGTGGCGTCACGAACTATTCCTAAAATCCCCTGTAAATATTCCCCCCATTGTATGAGCGCCCAGGGCCACGGACCGAGCTCTGCTGCCAGTGACATCCCCCATAGACTTCCATGGGCTCGGTGCCGAGTACCTCATAACCCTGGTGTTGTGCGACTCATCTTTGGCGTCACGAACAGGATACGAAGCTTACTGGATGTGAGTCCTGTGTGCCTATTGGACTGTTTTGTGCAAAAAGACTGTTTGCTATTTTTGTGATTGTTGGCGCCATTTTCCGCCATTTTGCCGCCATATTCGCGCCCTGAGGCGCTGGTGAAGAAGGTGGGCGTGCCTTCGTGGGCGTACCCCCCCTGTGGCGCGAAAGTGATGGGCGCCTTATCCAAATGTTATTATAATACCAGAGCCTGCCCTACAGCAAGGGAGATCCGCCTCCTCTTCATCCTCTATGCCAAGAAGAGGAAGCGCAAATCCCGCCTCCACGGAAGAGACCAGATTGTTCCTGATGGAAAACACAGTCTGGCCTGGAGTGAGATGGCGGAAGGACAGGAGGTGTTGTGTGGAGGAGCGGCGGCGCACAGGCCCCGTTCCCCAGAAGAGCTGCCGCCTGTGCCTGAGCCGTCCCCAGGTCGGGACACCGACCAAATTATGTTGGAATTGGAGGAGGTGAATGCGGTGCTCAGGGACATGGTCCAGCGCCGTGAAGAGATGAACAAGACGGAGACAAGCTGGCGTGCCCGGAAACAGCGGCTGCTGTGGGATGCAATGCTCTCTCCCCCAGAAATGAAGCCATTACCTGTGCTCCCTGTGCCACTACAGCCAGCGGCTGATGAGAAACCGGAGGCCGGCCCCGAAAGAGCTGATCCCGACTCCACCGATGATGCGGTCAGAGGGACGGAGGCTGAGGAGGCCCTGCCCATTCCGGAGTGCCAGCCAGGCCAGGAGGCCGCAGCGGAATGCAGTCCCCCGGTAGGGACACCGGAGGGGACCCAGCCGTCCATGATGGAGGTCGACTGGGACGATATGGAGTACCTGGACGACATAGAATATGCCGCCCAGATGGAGAACGAATGGCGACGCCAACAGGAGCAGAGAGAGGCGCAGCAGTCCCGTCAGCAGTACCACGAGGAGTTCCTCGCCGACAAGGAGAATGTCCGGAGGGATAAAGGTACGCTCCGGGAGCCGCGGCGTCAGGGGTGCGTTAGTGATTTTAAACTCCGCAAAGGCTGGGGCTTCATCCATGAGCCAGGCCTGTACCAAGGGGTATTCGTCAGTCGCAGAGATGTGGAATCTCCTCTGCCCATGGGACATCCGGGAAGGGATCTTATGAATGGGGATATAGTCAGCTATACGCGGCACTGTGGACTTAAAGGATGGTATGCCTTAAATGTTTCCCGTGTCAGCGACCCCGTCCCCGACGCCGGTAATGTACGTCATGTCTCAGTGTCCCAAGCCTCAGCAGCGTCAGCACCCGGCCATGCACCAGCATCGCGACCTGTGTCTTCCTCTGCGTTAAGATCCTATCCAGCACCACAACCCGCGACCGCTTCTGCATCGCAATCTGCATTGTATACTGCGGCTTCTTTTACAACGCAACCGGAGTCTTATTCAACAACGCAGCAAGAAAGTGCGCTTCAACATGAGCCGAATCTATATTCTGGAGAGGCACCCATTGGGCCCCTAGTGGATTGCACAAGGACTGTAGCCACACAAACGCAGATCGCAGGCCATGACCTTCTGGTAATGAGCTCCAGAGAACATCGCACACTTCCAGCCCCAGGAGTGGAAGATGTCACTATCATCTGAAAAGAAGAAAACCAGTAGGACCCAGACAGGGTTTACTGCACCTGTATAAAGTTTGAAGAAGTTTGATGAAGAAGATTTGCACTTTATTGAAAAATGTTTGATAATGATGTTTGCATAATTTTGCGTAGAATACCCAGTTGGGTAATGTGAAGCATTTAACATAGTATTAATGTGAAGGAGTTAATGTGATTTCTTGAAATGTGTTTTATTATGCAAAGACTGCATGGCTGAGGACTGTGCCAGCCCAAAAACTTTCATTGTAAATAGTTTGCACTTCGGTGCTCCATCTTGGTTTTACATAAAGCCTAACTACCTCTGAAGAAAAACCCGTATGGTGTGGCCTTGAGTGAGGTCTGCAGCAATGAAGTCCTGCAGCCCACCCAGGACCCACGTGGGAGGTTTTTGGTGCGGGTCCTCCACAAGTATATTGTATTTATTGATGTGAAAAGTACTTTGATATTTTTCTACTTGCCTATGTATACATTGTAACGTTAAAGAGTCCTTACCTCCCATAAGGGATGAGTTATGTTGATGTTATATTATAAAAATATTTTTCTTTTCTATTTCAGCCCGGGAGTGCTGTGTTTAACCAGGGGGGGATGTGTGGCCCAGCTGCGCTTGGTACACATGTCTCCAGGAGGATGCACAGGAAGGTAATTGTAAAAACCTGATATTCATTCACGCACACTTCCCAACACGACCACCAGAGGGCATCTTAGACTATTTAAGTTAGTGTGACGCAGCAGTTGGTATGTAGTTGTTAGGGAGTTAGTTCTATTCTGGTCTTGGAGGGAGAGGAGAGAAGACTGATTCCTGACAGAGCTTAGGTAGCTCATCTTGAACTGAAGTGGAGGCTAGTACGAGTAGAAAGGAAATTACTCTAGCCTAGTCAGAGCTATAACTGAATCTGTTATCTCAGAACAAGCTGCCTGTGTTCTCTAGAACGTGGAAAGTGACTCTCGGATGCTACAGCGTGTATACAGTCTGACGGAACGTCCTGTGAGCTGCTCTGGACAGAGTTTTGAAGGGAAAGAAGGAAGGGAACTACGACAGTGTTACAACGATGAGCTAACTGAGAGCAGGTCAGTGAGCTTGGAAGAAAAGCTGACTACTACACCTACTGCCACCCGTGCTTATGTTAAGGGTGAGAGCAGGGCGACAGGCGAGTGGAGAAAGAAGGAGGAGTGTTTTCGGTGACAGATCACCTTCACTCGATTTAACCGGACACCGGGTCCGAAGCATTGCTAGTACTTCACGGCTAGTGATAGAAAAACCGGAATCCTTGCTGGACTTCAAGTCACAGAAGGTAGCCCTAAGTGTTGATACGTAACTTGAGTCAGGGAGAACAGGAACTTTGAGCAGGACGCTGCAATAGAAGGACTTCGTTCTTGCCAACATCTGATTATCAGAGACAGAAAAGGCTCTACCACAATGTCGACCGGGCGTAGCTGTTGCATCTGGAGTTGAACTTGACTTTATGCAGGTTAAGACTCATACACATAAAGGGAAAGGAGGCCTCAAACCTGCTCAGTGATTACCTGTATGTGCATTCTCCACCCTGACCAGCTTCCCGGGACATACCTGCAACCATCTACAGTAAAGGTATGGAAAAAGAACAACTTGTGTGTGACTGACTTATTGCCTGCACCACCATAGACTTTGAGAGAAAAGTCTCACCTGTGGGAGACTTAACATCCAGCTGCCCCATAACATCCCCTCAGAAGATTCATCTTGCAGCGCTGGTCAAATTGATCAGAAACCACAGGTGGCGTCACAAACTATTCCTAAAATCCCCTGTAAATATTCCCCCCATTGTATGAGCGCCCAGGGCCACGGACCGAGCTCTGCTGCCAGTGACATCCCCCATAGACTTCCATGGGCTCGGTGCCGAGTACCCCATAACCCTGTTGTTGTGCGACTCACACATGCCTTGACAAAAAAACACGCAGACACATGCATGCACACACACACACAAGCACGCACACAAAAATACTTGTACATCATGAAAACTAAACATGTAAAAATAACTACTGTGTGAAAGAAAATAAGAATGCAGGAAACACACTCTCAAACATGCATGAATGCACACACACGCACACAAAAATACTAGTACATTATGAAAATTAAACATGTAAAAATTACTACAGTGTGAAAGAAAATAAGAATGCAGGAAACACTCTCAAACATGCATAAATGCACACACACTGTTATGGGTCTGCGGAACACACCAAATATATAATGTAGAAAGGTGCGTTCGCAGCCCGGGGTCCACCGTGCAAGCGGAGCTTGCTGCTAGTAAAAATGGCGCGAGAGGCAAACTCTGTTATCCCGCAGAGTCGCCAACATAAACGCCGTAACGCGCTGTGGCAATGAGTGTGAACTCTGTTACTCCACAGAGCCGCTAGAAGGAGAGCCGCAGCGCTATATGGCGATGTGTGCGCACTCACTAGACACAACTGAGTGGCAAAGAAAACACGCTAGGGCGCTGACTAGCGTTGAAAGCGAACCCTGTTACGTCACAGGGCCGCTGAGAAAAAGCACTGTGTCCTGTAAGGCTCTCAGGTACACAGTTAAGTGCTAAGCGTACATAAAGCGTGATCATGTGCTAATGTCCTCGCGGGAGTCACCCGCAATCTATGGCGTCTGAACGCCAGACCCTGAATACGGCAATCAAAACTCCTCACCGGTTATGCCGGTAATCTAGGGCATCTAGGACACCGACCCTGGCCAGCTACCATACCAAACTCCTCACCGATTAAGTCGGTATTCTAGTGGCTTATTTCAGCCGGGTCCCTATCCACACATACACATGACCAAACTGGCGCATAGCATAAAATGGTTGATATTAGCGCATGGCGGCCCAGCCATGCTACCCTTTTATAGCAACAGCTACAGGACCTTCCAGGAACAAGGACCAATGAGAAACTGTTACAAACACATGTAGCTACATGACCTTCCTGGCGGACCAATAGGAGCCGCTGCAGCACCTGAACATGTGACCCCTGATCTCCAATGAGAGATCTCACTCTGGGCATGCTCAGAAGGGAAAACGCAGGACTTTGTCCCAAAGACGTCTGCTCCAGCACTGGCTATAATAGCAGATCCAGGAAAGGCAGCAGCAAGTCACTGCACAGTAGTGGAGTGGGCAAGACGCTTGGACTGATGTCTCTGCTGAGCAGGCTCCACTGCGGCTGGAGATGAATGGGAGACCGCAGCGGGACGGGTTCGAGACTCCCGTTGTGCAGCAGCGGGAAATCGAACCCTAACACACACGCACACAAAAATACTAGTACATTATGAAAATTAAACATGTTGTAAAAATTACTACAGTGTGAAAGAAAATAAGAATGCAGGAAACACACTCTCAAACATGCATGAACACACACGCACACAAAAATACTAGTACATTATGAAAATTAAACTTGTAAAAATTACTACAGTGTGAAAGAAAATAAGAATGCAGGAAACACACTCAAACATGCATGCGCACGCACACAAAAATACTAGTACATCATGAAAACTAAAACATGTTGCAAAAATAACTACATTTTGAAAGAAAATAAGAATGCAGGAAACACACTTAACATGCTGTAATCACATATGATGGCATTATACTCACACTGGCTGGCAGGATTCAGCTGGGCTATCAACCAATCTTTCAGGCAGGGTCTTGTGGTTTGCTAGCAGGGTCTTGACGCTTGCTTGCAGGGTCTTCAGGGGTTTATAGCAGGGTCTTCAGGCTTGCTTGTCTTGATGTCTTGCTGCTTTGTCTTCATGTGTGGCAATGAGGCACACCTGGCTTGTTTATATAGGTTTTGGGCTGTCTGGAAATGTATCCAACTTGGAGCATGCTCAGTCCAAAACGGCGGATCCGTCGTGTGAATCCGTCAAATGACGGTTGTGGGCGGATCCGCCACCCATAGGCGCCCATTGTAAAATTTTGGCGGATAGGGCGGATCCGCCAAGATCCGCCACAATTCGCCATTTCGACGCAGACAAAAAAACGTTACAATGTCCGTCCAATCGAGACAGTGGACACCAAATAGCGGATGCAGCGGACGACCATCCACCGCGATCCACCAGTAATACAAGTCTATGGGAAAACAGCGGATCAGCCAAAAATTTTTGGCGTATCCGCCAAATTCAAAAATTGACGGATTCTGACTGACGTCATACGACTGAAGTGTGAAAGAGGCCTTAGGATAAAAGCCAAATCAGTATCTCAATTTGCAGACACGGTGTTTCGGACTATTGGTCCTCGTCAGTGCATAGTATGAGATCTGATTTGGCTAGGTGAGAGGCTCTGGACTGAGGTCTAAGGGGTAAGGTTTCTCCTTGTGGAGAGTGACATACCAGCTCTGGCTTGTCAATGTAAGGAGGCTTATTCACCGTGCAATGCTCTTCTGGGAAATTTAATATGCAAATTGCCTCTTAAATGAAAAAGAGGACTGGAACTCTAAACCGCCACCTATTGGAAGTAGCGATATGCAAACATGGAAACTTAACCCCACATCACCTGGAACCAAGCAAAATACCATGAAAAAACACAAATCACCCAGCCTTGTAAAACTGAGGTCTGTGCCACCATGACCCTCCCTCGTTAAACACTCAAAGGGGTCTCATGGTAGCACAAAACCTACTGAACTTTACTTAACCTGAAATAAAAACGCATTGACACCTCTTTGGCATAAAATGGCCGTGACACTTTTATTAAGGGTTACTGAAACTTTTTTTTTTATATAAATTTTTATTGAAAATTTTCAGTAACAAGAATAATAGCATAGGTAGCATCAATCATGACAGATATGCATCAAACATATTACTATCACAGCATTTATAGGTTGAAGTCTTAGACTAAGAATGTTTCTTTCCAGAAATAGTGAAGATAACCTTAATATGCTATGCAACCTATGAGATATAGCTAATAAAACTACCAACAATATAATAGCAAATAACAAAACAGAGAGGAAAAGGAAGGGGCCAGGAGAGGGAGAAAGGGGGAGAGCCTCCACCAAGTCGCCTCACACGCCCAAACCGGCGGTCTAGCTCGCCTTTCCTCCAATCCGCAATAAACCCAACCCCCGTCATATCACGAACATTCCTCTGGCAATCGAAGTGAACCTAGATTATTTTTAAGTTTTTCCATAAGATACCATCTAGTGGAGGAAAAAGGACTGATTATTTTCCGCCTCTCATCAATGCTACAAAATTTTCCAATAAACTGACTCATGAGAAATTTGCCTGCTTGTGCCTCTTTGTTTGTAAGCGCATCTCCTTGTTCAACCGCCATGTAGTGGCTATCAGTTCTGACAACTGCGGGGTAGATGGATCAAGCCAGTGTTTGAGAATTAACTTTTTAGCTGAAATCAGTACAGTGTGTATTAGTATTGGGGGCCCTTCCCTCCGCAATCCCCACTTCCCAAATTCCCCCAATAGTGTAAAGTCACCATTGCCAAAGACAGCGTTTTTACGTTGCCCCATAAGTTGCCAATCAATCCAGAAACTAAATCCCAGAATGGGACTATGTAACTACAGGACCACAGTCCATGCAATAAATCAGAGCTGGATTGCTGACATCTAGGGCAAGCTGTAAGTCTGTCAGATCCAGCATCTGGTTTATGGATGTAGCTTAAAAGCGTAAATTGCTCCATGCATGATTTTAAATTGAGTCTCCCTCCAAGTCTCATTAATTATATGTTTCCGGAAAAGAGACCATCCTTTCCTAATTAAGGAGGGAGTTTCAACATCCTCCAATTGTCTCCAATATTTGTAAAAAGTACCTGGATGAGGGTCTAATAAATGTGGTTTCATCAAGAGAATGCCAAGAGTGTGCAAAGCAGTCATCAAAGCAAAAGGTGGCTACTTTGAAGAACCCAGAATATAAGACATATTTTCAGTTGTTTGACACTTTTTTGTTAAGTCTGTAATTCCACATGTGTTAATTCATAGTTTTGATGCCTTCAGTGTGAATGTACAATTTTCATAGTCATGAAAATACAGAAAAATCTTTGAATGAGAAGGTGTGTCCAAACTTTTGGTCTGTACTGTATATATATAACCAGAGGTGTCCGGAGGGATAGTCTAAGACGCCCTCCTCCTTTCACTGAGTACCGCATTTTAGGGTCATCACTGTGGGGGATAGATAGACCCGGTGGAACAGACTGTACGGCCGCTCCAGTACTGTGCACAACTGAAGTAAGGATATTTAACTTTAAAGGAGAATCATGTTTCCGTGGAAGAAAAAAAAAAAATTTGGATTTGTGTAATGGATCGGATAGTGTTAGTCAGAGATGGAGAAAGAAATCTATCAGGAATGCAAGGGAATTCCTGAGGGCGGGAGGCTACAGCCTACGCCATGGAACGGAGGTATTAGAAAGAACAAAGGAAGGTTGATATGGAGGTAGAAAAGAAAATGAATTCTAGTTTCTATTATGTTAAAAAAGGAAAGCTGTTTACTACTATAACAAAGATTGGATGCTTTGTGGAAGGAACTGAGAAAGTAACTAAGAATAATGTGCCAAAAAGACAAAAAATTAAAAATGATGATCTGGAACAAGGGGTCTCTCTGCTAGATAATAAGGTCCCTTCCCAGGAAACTAAGTCTCTCCTCCCGACTGTAAGCTCTGTGCCCCTCAACCCCAGGGCACCAATATATCCTGGGTTGCCAAAACCCAGTGCGCACCCTATGTTCCTGCTGGGTGGATTTGTGATGTATGCGGAGTTACTAATCCTCAGTGGAGAGAGACCTGTTGCAGTTGTGGAGTAAGGGGACCCGGAGACGTAGTCCCAACCTTTCCCTTGGTAAACATTGACGGTATTTATTATCAACCACTGCCAGCACCAGTCCCTGCTATGCCTAGTATTGCTAGTGGTCATGAGTATCCACCCCCTCCTACTTTATTCACCCGGTCAGAGACAGGATACACAGAGGAGATAGAATATTTTCAGGAAATGTATTCCAATGTTATTCCTGGACCCCACCGTCATGATGTGCTCTTTAGGATAGGGACAGGGGATCTTACGAAAGCAGCACGTTGGGGCCATAGTAAATGCTGCGAATAATCAACTCCGCCATGCTGGAGGACTGGCTGCAACAATTTCACAGAAAAGCGGACCCATGATACAGGAAGAATCTAATTTGTATATACAAACATATGGCCAGGTGGAAACAGGACAGGTCACAGCAACCAGAGCAGGACAGCTGCCGTGTCAATATGTAATATATGCAATGGGACCACGATATAATCCTACTAATATTCCTAGGTCCCAACAATTACTTACTGAGGTTGTCCAGAACGTAATCCTGTATGCTTTCTCTGTCCACTCCGGACGATGTATTAAAAGTAATAAAAAGTTTTCAGAAGAATTTAGCCCGCTCTGTATTAGCAGGAAAAATCTAAAAGCAGACAAGCAGCTGCAGCAGCTCCAGCCCCCACCCCAGCTGCAAGCACACAGCTCTTATCAGTGGCCCATACAGCAGATTCCAGCTCCCGCCCTCCAATAACACAAACTTAACGCCCGGTGTACCGGCTGGTACAAGATCTACGGGCAGTTAATGCAGTTACTGTTCTGGAAACTCCGGTGGTGCCTAATCCACATACTCTTTTGTCACAGATACCTCAGGATGCTGCTTGGTTCACAGTCATCAACCTTGCCAATGCCTTCTTCAGCATTCCATTACACCCAGATTGCCAGTTTCTGTTTGCATTCACTTATCAGGGAGGACAATTGATGTGGACAGTTCTGCCACAAAGGGCCCAAAACAGTCTCAATCAGTTTGTAAAATATATGGGCGAGTGTCTCTTACCCTGGCAATTGGACCACCCCCATGTCACGCTGCTTCAATATGTGGATGATTTTTTTGTTGTGTGTACGGACGGAGCAGGAAGCCATCGCTGCCACTGTTAGTTTTCTCAAGTATCTGGCAGATCTGAACTGTGAACTGTGTCTGAGAATGAAGGACACGCAGCAGGGTTACTTACTAGAGATGAGCGGTGTTCGACTAGAACTGTTCACCAATTTCAAATTCGAGCTGTTTTGGGCGGTGTTCGAGTCGTTCGACGAACCCGAGCGATTTGGAAAAAATCCGGCTGTTCGAGGTTATGTTCGATAACTGTTCGTGCACCTAAATCGTCACTGGACGACTGCAGCGCTGAGGTGTTTTTTTTCACACCAGCAAGGGCATGTGTCATTGGCTGTGTATGTCACATGTCCTTGCCCTATAAGACCCAGCCATTTCCCCCCTCGCCACCATTTTCTCTGTGCTGCAGCTCAGTGTTAGACGGCACTGCTGCTGTTAGCGCTATATTGTGTGTGCATTGTGCAACAGCGACTTGCAAGCGAAATCGCTGAGAAATAGAGAGGAAGGTTTAGGGAGTAGGGACTAGTTCGTAATTGCAGCCCTTTTGAGGGCTACGTTACATCAGTTCCTAGCAGTTTTAGCAGGCAGGTCAGTGCTCAGTCTTAAATAGACAGATAGGTCAACTTGGGACAATGACTATTTGTAATTGCAGCCCTTTTCAGGGCTAGGTTACAGCAGTTGCTATCACTTTTTGTCAGCTACACCAGCGTTCAAATCACTCCTAATTATTCGCTGCATCTATCCTGTTCAATAATTGTGTGCATAGTAGCAGTGTGTGCTACTCATTCTATTAGGGCATCTATACAAAGCTCCACCAGCCTTAAAAAAAAAATTCTATCTGCATGTTGCCTGGACACTAATTTTGGGCATAGTAGCAGTCTGTGGTACTCATTGTATTAGGCCATCTATACAAAGCTCCACCAGCCTTAAAAAAAAAAAAAAAATTCTATCTGCATGTTGCTTGGACAATAATTTTGGGCATAGTAGCAGTCTGTGGTACTCATTGTATTAGGCCATCTATACAAAGCTCCACCAGCCTTAAAAAAAAAAAAAAAAATTCTATCTGCATGTTGCTTGGACAATAATTTTGGGCATAGTAGCAGTCTGTGGTACTCATTGTATTAGGCCATCTATACAAAGCTCCATCAGCCTTAAAAAAAAAAAATTCTATCTGCATGTTGCCTGGACACTAATTTTGGGCATAGTAGCAGTCTGTGGTACTCATTGTATTAGGCCATCTATACAAAGCTCCACCAGCCTTAAAGAAATAAAAAAAAAAAAAAAAATTCTATCTGCATGTTGCTTGGACAATAATTTTGGGCATAGTAGCAGTCTGTGGTACTCATTGTATTAGGCCATCTATACAAAGCTCCACCCGCTTTCAAATACTACGAATTTTTTGCAGCCATCGTTTTTTGTGGAAACAACTCCACAGTTGTCAATTAGGTAACCACCAAAATGAGTGGCAAAAGGCCTGCTGCTGGTGGAAAGGGGAATAGGCGTGTTGTGAATGGAAAAAAAGGTTGTGTCCGTGGGGTAGGTGTTAAAGCAACAGTAACATCTGCAGAAGAAAGACCAGCTTCCAGCTAAACTAAGATGTCTACTTCTTTAAATGGACAATGTGGTACGATCCCTTTCTTACGGGCATGCCCATCGCTACAAATTCCAGATGAGGCACAAAAAAATAAGGTGCTTCAACAGATATCAAGTGCTCCTTTAAGTCGGCTCTCCACCTCAACTTCAACAACACAAAAACTCCAGTCCTCAGAGCTGTCACCCCAATCGCACTTGCTTCCTCACAGCTCCCAAGTCTCCAACTGCCCGTCTGAGTATGGGGTAGAACAGATGGTTGAGTCTGCAGAGCTGTTTACTGATACTATAGCCTGGGAATCAGAGGTCGTCTCCACAGCTTCTGTGAATCCAGACAAGGAAATGATCTGCACTGATGCCCAGAATGTTTATGAGTCTGATCCAGGACCAGATGAAGAAGGTTAATGTAGACCCTCGTTCCCAAACTGTAACTCCTGTTGGTGGAGACAATGAGGAAGACGATGATGAGACTCAAATACCAGATATGAGCGACAACTTGAGTTTTGTGTCAGGGCAGGAAGAGATTGGCTCTGAGGACGACGGGGGTGAGAACACACAGGGTGATGATGACGAGGTTGTAGATCCCACTTACTGTCAACCCACAGTGAGACAGTCGATGAGGTCAGCAGAGGAGGTGGAGGAGGATTCGAGTGACAATGAGGTCAGGGTGCGCTTTCCTGGACAGAGACGTAGTACTGGAAGCACATCACCAACTGCATCCTCAACCACAACTCTGCCTCTGACCACAAGTCAAGGTGGCTCTTCAGGTCGCATGGGTTCTAAGCCTTGCATAGCCTGGGCATTTTAACATCGATAAGGATGACCCAACTCGTGTTATCTGTAACATTTGTGACCAAAAGCTAAGTAGAGGCCAAAAAATCCATAGTTTGAGTACTTCATGCATGAACCGTCACATTGATATGAAGCATAAGTTGCAGTGGAAAGCTCACTGTGCTAAAATGCGGCCTAGCGGGCCGGCCCAACCACCGTCTGCCCCATCTTGTGCATCCGCGACCGCGGCCTCTTCATCCTCTGTGACTGGGGGGACAGCAATCAGACCTGTTTTGAGACTCAGACCTGGCACCTCTTTACCAGCAACAGCCAGTCAGATTGGCAGGTCATCCGTTCATTTGGAAGTGGAAACACCAGCTGGTGTTGAGCGCTCTCTGACATCGAGAGCACCACCTTTGGATCAAGGCAACCTAACTTTTGCGCCTGCATCTTCCTCACAGACCGTCAGTTGTCCGGGGACACCCTACTCAACCCCGTCTACGCACAACAGCCAGCCCTCGGTCACTCAGATGTGGACAAGTAAAAGACCATTTCCTCCTAGCCATGAGAAAGCTAAGAGGTTGAATTTCACCATCTGCAAGCTCTTGGCTACAGAAATGCTGCCTTTCCGCCTTGTTGACACAGAGGATTTTCGAGCCCTTTTGTCCGTCGCAGTGCCCCAGTACCAAATGCCCAGTCGGCACTTCTTCTCAAAGAAAGGTGTGCCTGCGCTCCACCAGCATGTCGCACACAACATCACCGCTTCTTTGAGAAACTCAGTGTGTGACGGTGCATTTCACCACAGACACTTGGACGAGTAGGCATGGACAGGGGCGTTACATGTCGCTGACTGGGCACTGGGTAACTATGGTGACAGCAGGACAAGGGGCTGCTGTCCAAGTCTTGCCGTCCCCACGAGTTGTGCGTCAATCCTCTTTATCTCGAAGTTCCTCCACTGCTTCTGCCTCCTCAACCTCCTCTCAGTCCTCCACCTGAACCCAAAGCCTGTCTGGTCATGCCACGGGCTTTCTAACTGCGCAGAAAGGATCCTGCAGCACACCTCCTTGCTATGCTGGCAGAAGGGCTCAATGTAATCAGGCGGTTTTTACGTTGAAATGTCTGGGAAATGTGAGTCACACAGCTGAGGAGTTGTGGTCAGCTCTGGAGAACCAGTTTCATGAATGGTTGTCTTCACTGGACCTGCAACCAGGGAAGGCCGTGTGTGACAATGCCGCAAACCTGGGAGCGGCCCTTCGCCGGGGCAATGTCACACACGTGCCTTGTATGGCTCACGTGTTGAACCTGGTTGTCCAGCAATTTTTAGCCCACTACATGGCCTTCTGCAGAGGGCACGGTCGCTGTGTGCTCACTTCCGCCATTCGCATCCCGCAGCTCAGCGACTTACATCTCTACAGAAGTCATTGGACCTGCCACTTCACCGGCTAAAATGCGATGTGCCAACACGGTGGAATTCAACTCTGCACATGTTGCAGCGACTGTGGCAGCACCGACAAGCCCTGGTGCAATACGTTCTGAATTATAGCCTGGGCCAACGAGATCCAGAGGTGGGGCAAATCACGCTGCAGGAGTGGTCTCAGATCAGGGACCTATGCACCCTTCTGCACAGTTTTGAAATGGCTACGAAGATGTTTAGTGCTGACGATGCCATTATCAGCATGACTATTCCGGTGATTTACATGCTGGAGCAGATGTTAAACAGAATTCGGAGTCAGGTGGTGGAACAAGAAGAGGTGGAGGAAGTAGAGGAGGAGGAGTTGTATGCGGAAGTGCTAACATCTGCAAGGTCCAGACGGTCGGCAGCACCAAGGCGGCTGGCATGGGAGGGTGGGGGAGAGGGATTAACCAGGGCGCATGGTAGCAGCCAAACTAGTGAGGAAGGGGCAGGAGCCCAGGAAGAAGTGGATGATGAACTGGCGATGGGCATGAAAGACTTATCAGATGAGGGAGACCTTGATCACATTTCTGTTGTGCGAGGTTGGGGGGAGAGGGCAGAGGAAGGAAGCATGAGTCGTACCTCGCCACCAACACAACAGGGACTTGGTGCTCCCGGATGCGCAAGACACATGAGTGCCTTCTTGCTGCACTACCTGCAACATGACCCTCGAATTGTCAGAATTCTAAATAATCCTGACTACTGGGTAGCCACACTGTTAGATCCCCGGTACAAAAGTAAATTTGCCGAAATAATTCCAGCCATAGAAAGGGATTCACGCATGCAGGAGTATCAGCAGAGACTGTTGCAGAATCTTACATGTGCTTTTCCACAAAACACCAGTGGTGCACGTAGTGAATCTCACAGTTCTAACTTGCCAACCGTGGGACTGTCGAGTGTTCAGCACTCAAACCGTAACAGAAATACAGTATCTGCTGGTGTTCACAGCAATTTTGCGGAATCCTTTCACCAGTTTTTTAGCCCATCCTTTGCAAGGCCACAGGAGACAAGAAGTCAGACACATAGTCAACGCCTAGAGACGATGGTACAGGAGTATCTCCAACAGAACATCGAAGCCATGACTGTGTCACTGGACCCTTGCTCTTTTTGGGCTTCCAATCTGGATTAATGGCCAGAGCACGCCACTCACGCCTTGGAGACCTTGTCATGCCCCGCAGCCAGCGTTCTCTCTGAACGTGTGTTCAGCGCTGCTGGTGGTGTGCTGACAGATAAGCGCACTCGGCTGTCCACTGAGAATGTAGACAGACTCACGTTCCTAAAGATGAACAAATTTGGATCCGCAAGGACTTTTCTACCCCTGTGTCATCCTGGGGAGAGTAAAAGCTTGAGGATTTGGTAAAATCACCTCACCAAACGTTTTAAGCTTTAAAATTGCTAATAATTTGTAGCTGCATCTAGGCCGGAAAATAATTTTGGGCCTGTAGCAGTGTGTGTTACTCATTCTAATAGGCCATCTATACTAAGCTCCACCAGCTTTCAAATTAATAATAATTTTTAGCTGCATCTTGCCTGTAGAATAATTTTGGGCCTGTAACAGTGTGTGGTACTCATTCTAATAGGCCATCTATACTAAGCTCCATCAGCTTTCAAATTAATACTAATTTTTAGCTGCATCTTGCCTGTAGAATAATTTTGGGCCTGTAGCAGTGTGTGGTACTCATTCTAATAGGCCATCTATACTAAGCTCCACCAGCTTTCAAATTAATAATAATTTTTAGCTGCATCTTGCCTGTAGAATAATTTTGGGCCTGTAACAGTGTGTGGTACTCATTCTAATAGGCCATCTATACTAAGCTCCATCAGCTTTCAAATTAATACTAATTTTTAGCTGCATCTTGCCTGTAGAATAATTTTGGGCCTGTAGCAGTGTGTGGTACTCATTCTAATAGGCCATCTATACTAAGCTCCACCAGCTTTCAAATTAATAATTATTTTTAGCTGCATGTTGCCTGTAGAATAATTTTGGGCCTGTAGCAGTGTGTGGTACTCATTCTAATAGGCCATCTATTCTAAGCTCCACCAGCTTTCAAATTAATAATAATTTTTGTTCTCTCTGAACGTGTGTTCAGCGCTGCTGGTGGTGTGCTGAGTCTGACAGATAAGCGCACGCGGCTGTCCACTGAGAATGTAGACAGACTCACGTTCATAAAGATGAACAAATCATGGATCTGCAAGGACTTTTCTACCCCTGTGTCATCCTGGGGAGAGTAAAAGCTTGAGGATTTGGTAAAATCACCTCACCAACCGTTTTAAGCAACTCTGGGGCAATTGATGCTATTAAGTGGTGTCTGTGCCCCAAATTTTTGGAAAAAATGGGGACTGTTTTTGGAGTCCCCTTGCTGTGTTTTACGTGACGTTGGCATTGTCAATTACAGGTGGGTTGGGTCTTTCCCACCCCCCTTTTAACCGTAAGAAACTACATACACTATGACTTGGGGTAACACAGATGGTTCAGTGTGAAGACTAGAGCTGTTTACTCATACTATAGCCTGGGAATCAGAGGTCTGCTACAAAGCTTGAGTGTCTGCTAGTCAGTGGAGTAGCCACCGGCTGTAGATATAATTACAAATTTTTAACTGCATCTAACCCAGACAATAATTTTGGGCCTGGTAGCAGTGTCTTCTAGTCAGTGGAGTAGCCACCGGCTGTAGATATAATTACAAATTTTTAACTGCATCTTGCCTGGACAATAATTTTGGACCTAGTAGCAGTGTCTACTAGTCAGCGGAGTAGCCACCGGCTGTAGATCTAATTACAAATTTTGAACTGCATCTAACCCAGACAATAATTTTGCAACCAAATTCAGATAGACGGTTTCAAAGGAGCGCCAGGCTGGCGATAAAGGCAGATGAGATTAAGGTTGTCCGCTGCAGCTCCGGCCGGGTACCTCAAGAGAGGATCAGACATAAGTGATGATAAAGCAATCCGGTCATAAGGAGCGCGAGGGACGCAATTCAGCTGATATTAAAAAGTCTTCATTTATTGATATCCACAACGTGTTTCAACGGAATAGCTCCGTCTTCCTCAGGTGGCAGTTATACATAGAATGGAGTAGGAAAGCTATATAAAGGTGGAGCAGCAAATGAAAATTAAAAGGCAATTAATCAGAACACCCACATGATTAAAAATGCAAATATGACTGCAAAAAAGAAAAAAAAAAAAAAAAACACAGAAAAATTGAATAAAACCAACGTAAAAACGACATAAAATCAATGTACACAAGGAAAAATATATGAAAATAAATAAATAACAAAATGCATATATTACGTAACTTTTTCAATAGTGATGTTTAACCCCTCAGGGGCCAGTGTACCAAGTTTAAAAATCCATAAACTCTCCCTTGTTATTAGATTATTATACCGATCAGGCATATCATGTGGTATCTGGTCAATAACAGTGAGTTTTAACAAATTCAAATTCTTTTGGTGCACTAGGGAGAAATGTTTTGAGAGACTGTGTAGCATGAACCCATTTCGGATATTTTAACGGTGATTGTTGAGCCTTGCATGCATCGTCTGTATCGTCCGACCGATGTACTGCAACCCACAACCCATTTCAATTAAATAAATAATGTAGCACGATTGGCAATTGACATGAGAGTTGATTTTAAAAATGGTGCCTGTGGTACGAGATTGAAATTCTTGCACCCCATTCATAATAGAGAAGCAACATAAACACTTAGAGGTCCTACATGCAAAACAACCCGGATTAGAATTTATCCAGGTTGCAGATGAAGATAAGGACTTGAGAGTTGTGTTGCTGGGGGCAACTAGATTTTGAAGAGTTCGGTTTTTCCGAAAAAACTACAATAATTTTGGGCCTAGTAGCAGTGTCTGCTAGTCAGCGGATTAACACAGCTGTTAAAGGGAATCTGTCACCCTAAATTGGCGGGATATTTAAATGATGGCAGTCAGGTCAGATGGGCGGTGTTTTGGGTACTTGCCTTAACATGTTGTTCGCCGCTGTCTCCATTATTTCTGGGAATTGTAGTCGTTGCCCTCCATATAACGCACCTGCGCACTGCAATCTTGAATTGCGCATGCGCAGTATGCTTTGCCCGCAGATTGCAATGCGCAGGCGCGTTATATGGAGGGCAACGACTACAATTCCCAATTGACAGATTCCCTTTAAGCAAGCTACACCACCTGTACTTTGGACACTTAATTTTTTTCAAAAGAAATGCTTCGGGCCCCCGGGAAAATCAGTGAAGAGCATCGGGGAGGCACCCCAAGGCATAGGGGCTGTGAGTGGCGGTAGGATGCCTTGCGGTGGACTGCCAAGCTCAATCCTTATAAAAGCTTTTTAACTGCAGCAGTGAGCAATTTGTCAGCTTTTGGACACCTTTGAAGTGTTTTCTATGTGTTTTCTTTGTGTTTCTATGTGTTTTGGTTTGCCTGCCATTGGTTTTAATGGTGTTTGACGAACAGTTCGACGAACAGTTCGTCGAACACACGGCTGTTCGGCGAACCGAACCGAACTTGAACACTACGGGTGTGGCTCATCACTAGTACTTACACGATCATATGGCAATAGGCAACGACCAGTGGGCTATTATTCGGCCCGCCTCGACCCTGTGACCCGAGCATCACCAAGTTGCATAAGAGCAGTTCACGCCACTCACTCGTTGCTTGACAAGACTGCAGACAATTCTTGGACATGAAACGCACATTTTTGCCCCGCATGACATTGCAGCAATACTAACACTCCAACAGCCAAGACATTTGACTGTATAACGACATTTAAGGCTGCAGTGTTCACTCCTTTTGCCTAACTATGTCAAGTTGCATCGCTGTACTATAATCAACCCCGCTACTTTACTGCCGGTTCCCAAGAAAGATGGCAGTGATGAGGATTATCTCCAACATGATTGTTCCCAACTTCTGACTGAAGTAACAGCTACTCCGCCAAATGTCAGTGAGAATCCACTTCCAAATCCCGATCTTGTGTTATACACGGATGGTTCAAGATATGCTGATGAGTTTGGAAGATTCCACATGGGATATGCTGTTACTACAGAGGACACTGTAGTGTACGCAGCTGAGCTCCCGCAATTACAGTCAGCACAAGAAGCAGAACTTCAGGCTCTGTCTACTGCATGTATTTTGGCCACAGACAGGCGGGCTAATATATACACGGACTCACGGTATGCATTTGGTATTGCTCACGATTTTGGAGCACTATAGGCCAATCGAGGGTTTATTACTATTGTCGGAACTCCAGTGAAAAATGCTGAAGCTGTCAAAACCCTCATGGATTTGATCAAATTGCCTACTCAGGTGGCCATTATCAAAGTTAAGGCACACGGTCCTAAGAACAGTCCACAGACTATTGGCAACGTATTTGCGGATATGCAAGCAAAGGCCGCTGCTCTTCTGCCCATTGAACTAACCATACCAACTATGGTGACAACACGCTCTCAGCGTAAACAGTTGCAAGAGATCCTGACTCTACAAGAACCTGATGATCTACAACAGACTATGGTTTTCTGTCGAACCCCGCTAGACCGCTTAATGACGATGCAGAGAATGTCTGCAAAGGAAGAGGTGAAGCAGTGGAAGGCTGATGGAGCATGTATGGACAATTGTCTCTGGAAAAAGGACCAACTTGTGTGTCTCCCTAAGCGGATGTACCCTGCTATTGCCATGTGGGCACATGGACCTATACATCGAGGAAAAAAACAAGCCCTAGTAGGGCCTGGTTAAAAATTCTACTGGGCTCCAGGTATTTCTACAGTCCTGACAACACTCAACTGTGCATGTAATATCTGTCAGATCTGCAATCCCGGTCAACTTCAACGTGTACCTCCGAAGCACCTTGCTAAACGTGACTATCCTTTCCAAAGGCTCCAGGTGGACCATATCACGTTGCCTAAGTCTGGAAGGTATGAATATTGTCTGGTGGTTGTCGACATGTTCTCCAGTTGGCCGGAATCATTCCCTGTTACCAACATGACTGCAAAGACCACAGCAAAGAAACTGGTGATGGAAGTCATATGCAGATATGGAGTTCCAGAAGTCGACGAAAGTGACCAAGGTCCGGCTTTTTCTTCTCATGTGTATCAGGAGGTTCTGACAATGCTTGGATCCACTGTAGCCCTCCATACTCCGTATCATCTCCGTATCATCCACTCCGTATCATCCACAATGCAGTGGGAAAGTTGAGAGGTTGAACGGCACACTAAAGGGACAATTGACCAAAATGATGCAGGAGACTACGGCTCCATGGCCAGAGCTCCTACCCATTGTACTATACCACATTCGTACTACCCCTATTGCAAAACATGGCTTGTCCCCATATGAGATATTGTTTGGTGCCAGGCCCACAGTTGCAAACTTCCAGCCTCAGCAGTTATCAGAAGAAGCTGACCGTGCTGTTCAATATGTTATTCAGCTTAGTAAAAATCTTGCTAACACCTATGCTCTAGTTTCTTCTTCTCTTCCAGATTCAGCAGAAACCGACACTTGTCATAACTTGAAGTCTGGTGATTTTGTGGTCGTGAAAAGGCATGTCAAAAAACACGGACTAGAATCCTTGTATGACGGTCCCTATCAAGTCCTCCTCATCACCCCTATGTCAGTGAAACTGGAAGGAAGACCGACTTGGATCCACGCATTGCACTGCAAGCTGGTTAAACAAGCCAATAGCAAATAAAGGGGACATAACTGTATGGGACAGCCTAAATTCCCCAACGTCCTTGAATAATACGTTTATACAATTTTTATGAAAAATTACTGAGAGATTTGTTGGACAATTCCCAGTCTCTGGCAGATATTTTCTTCTTTCTTAATCCTGCCAATTGGTTCAAAGGAATTGGGGGCTGAATAGCTGGAATCTTGCAAAGTTTGTTACACATCGCTGCCTTTATTCTTGTTATGTATGCAATACTAAAACTTGTTCTTTGGTGTATTTCTGAATGTATTCGGAAATTCTGCACTAGGACAGCTAATGATGATACCAAAGGCGTTGTTACCCCTGCTCTTCGCTACACCGATTTCAAGAAGTTATCTGATGAAGATGTTGAAGCCAAGTGCATGGCTACCTTCAAAAGATCACCACAGTTATCAAAAATTGTTATTCGTAAATTGTAGAAATACAGGGGGGATGGGTGCGCCGCAACAGACATGGCTGGTAACATGGCATCAGACATGTGAAGACCAGTACCCCTCGAGCTTATAGCTTGGGATAGTACCTCTGATGCTGGTCATTAATTAACAAAATTTATCTAGGGGGGATTGTGAAGGGTTAAACCAAGATCAAAACCATTTCGTGCTTGTAATTCCATCTTGTGGTTTATGAGATAAATTCTGTTACTAGGTTATAGCTCATGACTGTTATAAAGCCAAATTGTTCTTCTGTAACTAGAGTAAATGTCACGGTTGTAATAAAACCAGATTGTTCTAGTTTGGACAAGATATGAGACCTTGCCTTGGTGTGTATCATTGTATGATACTCTGAAGAATGAATAAGCTATTGTTCCTTTCTATGTCACGTGGATACGGCCATATATGTAGTTTCCGGTCTTTCTGTATTTTCATAGGTTAAGTGCTGCAAGTGTGTTGTTATACTATTGGTTGAAGTACAACTTGCTAAATACTATAAAAGAGATGATGTAATAAACGGGGTAGGAATCTGCCTTGATCCTCCCAAACAGAGACACGTCGTCTCTGTCTGGTCATTTTCAGTTGCTAGCAACATCCTGTGGATTAATTTGGAAATCACTTGGTCAACCGTGAAGGGTCGCTTCAGATCCTCCCCCATCAGGAGCATGTTAACCATCTAGCCTCCGTTGGGTGGAGAAGATACGAGACATTGACAATTTCCTTTTGTCGCCAGGCAATAAACAGTCTATTTTCTATACCCTGAGGGAATTCGGGGTTTGCCCACAAAGGTAAATGTTTGGATATTCTAAAACAGAGGCTATCCTTTTTTCTCACCGCTTTCCAGTGGTTGTCTTAAATAATGAGGTAGGGAGGAGAGGCGCGCATGTAAAATAGCCAACAAATTTAGGGGGTGCGAGAAATCAGCCTTCAGGGAGGTATCTGTATAGGAATGTCTGTTGTGTAGCCAATCGATAATGTATCGCATATTGCAAGCTAAGTTATAATTCCTGATACTAGGGAAATGTATTCCTCCATCGTCTTTAGAGGCCATCAATTTTGATATACTAATTCTGGGACGTTTACGATTCCATATAAATTGACTAAATTGGCTATTCAGAAAGTTAACATCAGGGTGTTTGAGCAAGAGGGGCAATGTTTGGTGATGGTGCATCAGGTTGGCCATGCTGATCATCTTAATAAGATGAGCCCTTCCCATAAACGAGATCGGTAGATTTTGCCACACTTTCAATTGGTTCTAAATTTTGGTTAGCAGGGGGGATAATTTAGATTGAATAAAGACAAAAGAGTCCTGCCAATTTTGATAGCTAGATAGGTGATATAAGATGAGGTATCGGAAATGCCTCCCAAAGGGATTCTCCGCAACAGAGTTTCCCCCTTCTTAGCGGCAATAGCTTGCATTTGTCTATATTGATCTTAAAACCCAAGTGTACGCCAAATTCCATAAGCAGGGTCAAAACCTTTCGATAAATGATCTTTAAGATTAGCCATAAACAGAATAACATCGTCCGCAAAAAAAGCTGACTGTAACATCTTTTTATTGATCCGTATACCCTCAAAAATAGACGGTTTAGATCCTTGTCTGGTGCCTTTTTTTTTAGAGAAAAGGGGCCTGAAAGAAAGCCTGGGGTATAGATCTGTGCACTAGGAGAGTAATACAAAGCGCGTATATAATCAAGGAAGGGACCCGATAAAGACATCTTGTTCAAGACTTTAAGTAACCATTCCCACTTAACGTTGTCAAACACTTTTTCTGTGTCTATGGTAACCAGAGGCGGGGCGTCATTTTCATCAGGACGGGTTTTGCCAGAATAGACCTAATCGAGTGCCAACAGAACCTTGCGTACATTTAAAGTAGCCGATCTACTTTTTATAAAGCCTGCCTGGGACTGGGAGATAATGTCTGGAAGGATCATGGCTAATCTATCCGCCATTATTTTGGAAATTAACTTGATATCCGTATTGATTAACGATATAGGTCTATTGGCGGATGGCAAAGTGGGGTCTTTTCCCGGCTTTAAAATCAGCTTGATATAAGCCCTGTTATCTGAAGGGAACAAAGGGTCCTCCTAAGGGATTTTATTGGCTAATTGTGTCAGTATTCGTGTAACTTCAGGGGATAAAAGTTTAAAAAACTCAGCGGAATATCCGTTTGGACCGGGGGCTTTACAATTTTTGGAAGTATCTCCTCCTTAGAAACTGGTTTGTTTAAAAAAGAGTTTTGTTCTTCTGTGAATGTTGGCATGATCGTCTCATTTAGTAAGGTCTGATGGGTCATTCTCCATTTGGTGGGTTCATTATATAGTTCCCTATAGTATGTTCCCAAAATTTTGTTTATCAGGGGATCTGAGTGAATTAATCCCAAGGGGTCTTTAAGTTGATAAATCCCTTGTTGAGGTCTGATACCCTTTGCCAGGTTAGCCAGGATTTTGCCAGCTTTGTTTCCATACCTATAAAAATATACTTCCATCTGAGTAATAATAATAATAGTAATCTTTATTTATATAGTGCCAACATATTCCGCAGCGCTTTACAGTTTAACAGTTTAAAAGCGCAAGTCATAAGTAACAACGTTAACAATACAATAATTAAAGCAAAATAAGATGACCCTGCTTGTGAGAGCTTACAATCTACAATGAGGTGGGGAGTTACAAAGTACAGCTGTGTATATACAAAGGTGCATTTACAATGATGGTCCAGCCATCTTGAGTGAGTGAGGGATGGATGGAGATAGTGAATGGGCTACACACGCACACTTACACCTAGAATGACTTTGATTAGTGAATGTGATAGGCCCCTCTGAACAAATGTGTTTTGAGGGAGCGCCTGAAACTATGCAAATTGTGGATAGTCCTAATTTCTTGGGGTAGAGCATTCCAAAGGATTGGCGCAGCACGGGAGAAGTCCTGGAGTCGGGAGTGGGAGGTACGTACCAGTGCAGAGGTTAGTCGAAAGTCGTTTGCAGAGCGCAGCAGTCGGTTAGGCCGCTAGATAGAAATAAAGGAGGAAATGTAGGGGGGTGCTGCACTGTGGAGAGCTTTGTAGGTGAGAACAAGTACTTTGAATTGGATCCTATAATGAATGGGCAGCCAATGTAAGGACTGGCGAAGAGCGGATGCGTCCGAGTACCGATTTGCCAGATGGATGACTCTGGCTGCTGCATTAAGGATGGACTGGAGAGGGGATAGTCGAGTAACAGGGAGGCCAAGTAATAGAGCATTGCAGTAGTCTAGGCGGGAGTGGATCAATGCCACAGTGAGGGTTTTTGTTGTTTGCATGGTGAGAAAAGGGCGGATTCTAGAGATGTTCTTTAGGTGTAGGCGGCAAGAGCGGGCAAGAGATTGCATATGGGAGGTGAAGGAGAGATTGGTGTCAAACATAACACCCAGACAGTGAGCCTGATGCCGGGGTGTTATTATGGTGTAATGTATGTAGTACAGTTCATATAGCGTCTTGTGCTTGGGTGCGATGAAAATACATGAGACACAGGTTTGATATAGAAAGTCTTGTATTACTTCATACAAGTTGGCAAAAATAGTCACACAGTTTGCAGACACAGAAGCAGGAGACACAGCAGGCCAGAGTAATCTAAGCTCAGCAATCACTCTCCACAACAGGTTCAGGATCTTCTTCTCTGTTACCGTAAGTCCATGCAAACGTGGGTCTTTCAAAGAGCAGGGTTCAGAGTCCACAAGTGCTTCAGAGTTCCTCAGTAAGAATAGCTGGAGTACAAGGTCCCAGGCTTTAGGAGTCAGGTCACAGGTTCACTGCAGGCTAGATTCTGAAGCACTGATTGCTCAGCTGTGGCTGCTTAAGAAGCAAAAGGAGAGAATCAGGGCGGGAACATGCAAGCTGGAAACTCCATTTTGACTGAGGGCAAGATAGCTGCAGCAAGACAGAAAGTAAAATGGCTGACGAACAAACTGAGTTTCAGGAACATGTACACAGAACCTTACATTACTCCCCCCTTAGGGACAACCTCCGGATGACCTCAGGCCAGGCTTGTGTGGGTACCTCTGATGAAACTGACGAGCAAGCGAGGAGCATTAACGTTATTGACTGGTTCCCATGAGTTGTCCTCCACTGGGTAGCCCTGCCATTTAATCAGATATTGTAACTGATTTCTATACAACCTGGAATCTAAAATCCTTTCCACCACAAATTCTTCCTGACCATCGACTAGCACTGGGTCAGGGCAAGGAGAAGAACGTCCAGGAAACGTATTGGGTGTCGCAGCCTTTAGTAGGGATACATGAAAGACAGGGTGAATTCTCATAGTTCTGGGCAGTTGAAGACGACAAGCAACGGCACTTATAATTTTACTGATTTTATAGGGTCCAATGTACTTATGTCCCAACTTAGACGATGGAATCCTTAACTTAAGATTTCTGGTTGACAGCCAGACCAAGTCTCCTACCTTGAAAGCTGGTGCAGGTTTACGAAATTTATCTGCTGCTTTCTTGTACCTTTCCTGAGCCGATTCCAGATTCTCCTTTAGAAGATCCATATTCTTCTGTAAAGACGTGATTCTTTCAGCCACTGCTGGTAAAGGCGTTTCTATGGGAAATCGTGGTAGAATGTTAGGATGATAACCTAGATTAGAGTAAAAAGGAGACTGCTTAGTGGAGGCACTCTGAGAGTTGTTATACGAGAACTCAGCTAATGGAAGTAGATCCACCCAATCATCCTGTAGGTGGCAGATAAAGCAGCGGAGATACTGCTCCAGGGTTTGATTGGTTCGTTCGGTCTGTCCATTAGTCTGGGGATGAAAAGCAGAAGAAAGGTTTACTTTAATGTCCAATGCTGCACAGAAATTTTGCCAAAACCTAGAAGTGAATTGCACCCCTCGATCCGAAATAACCTCATCCGGTACTCCATGTAAGCGAAACACATCTTTAATCATCAAATCTGATGTCTGTTTTGCAGTGGGTAAGCCGACACAAGGGATAAAATGAGCTGCCTTTGTTAGACGGTCAACCACCACTAGAATGGTGTTCTTCCCTTGAGAGGTTGGTAACTCCACAATGAAGTCCATAGAAATGGATCCCCACGGGCGGGACGGGGTGGGAAGAGGCTGTAACAGACCAGTTGGTGAGGAGCGAGGTGTTTTGCATCTTGCACAGGCTTCACATGAAGTGACATAGTTTAAAACATCCTTCCTGCAAGTGGGCCACCAAAAGAAACGAGAGAGAAATTCCTGTGTCTTTAGAATTCCTCTATGCCCAGCTATCTTGGAATCGTGAATGAGTTGCAATACTCTCAATCTGACTGTTTCAGGAATATACAGGCGTTGTCCCTGAATCCACACACCATTCTTAAAGACAAGACTTACGTCCCTTGGGGTTGTGCCAAAAAGGAATCCGCATGGTATGCTTCCTTGATGTCCTTAAGTAGGTCTTGATTATGAATTACTCCTAGGAATCTAGAGTCAGGAAGAATAGTCTTAGGAGGAGTAATTGGACGTGTCTCTGCTGAGTAAATCCTAGAGAGTGCATCAGCCTTTCCATTGCGCGATCCTGGTCTATAAGAAATGATAAAATTAAATTGGTTTAAGAAAAGATTCCAGCGAGCCTGGCGAGGAGTCAGGCACTTAGCCGACCTGATAAACTCAAGGTTACGATGATCTGTCAGGACGACTATTTGCTGTGCAGCTCCCTGAAGAAGGTGTCTCCATTCTTTGAAGGCGGCAATAATGGCCAACAACTCTCTATTGCCCACATCGTAGTTCCTCTCAGCCGAAGACAACTGCTGGGAAAAGAAGGCACAGGGATGCAAGACATTCTTCTCACCTGTTCTCTGAGAGAGTATAGCTCCAACGGCACAGTCTGAAGTATCCACCTCTATTATGAAGGCAAGCTCGGGGTTGGGATGTACTAGGATAGGTGCAGTGGTAAATTTATCTTTTAGACGGGAAAATGCTTCCTGGGCTTGGGGAGTCCAGGAGAACCTAGACTCTTTCCTGGTAAGTTGGGTGATAGGTGACACTACCTCAGAGAAATTTCTAATGAAACGTCTATAGAAGTTGGCAAACCCGATGAAGCGCTGTACCTCCTTCACATTTCTAGGACTTGGCCAATCCTTGATGGCTTGGGTTTTGCTTCCATCCATACTAATTCCTTGTGTAGACAGTACATACCCCAGAAATTGAATTTCGGTCCTATGGAATTCACACTTTTCAAGTTTGATGTAAAGATGATTTTGTCTTAGACGTTCCAAGACCATTCTCACATGTCCATGATGTTCCTCTGTGGAGTTAGAAAAAATTAGAATATCATCCAAATAAATTACCACGAATGTATCTAGGAGATCCCTGAAGATGTCATTCACCAAGTGTTGGAAAGTGGCTGGGGCGGTACTCAGACCAAAAGGCATAACTAGATATTCAAAGTGTCCATAGCGTGACCTGAATGCAGTCTTCCATTCATCCCCAGGTCTAATACGGACTAAGTTATAGGCCCCACGAAGATCTAGTTTAGAGAAAATTTTGGCATGTCGCACTCTCTCCAATAACTCAGGGATTAAAGGCAATGGATAATGGTTTCTAATAGTAACCTTATTGAGTTCCCTATAGTCTACGCATGGTCTCAGAGATCCATCTTTCTTCTTTACAAAGAAGATGGGTGCACTTGCAGGAGATGAAGAGGGGCGTATGAAGCCCTTGGCTAGATTTTCGTCTATGTAATCCTTTAAAGCCTTTAGCTCGGGCCCCGCCAGGGGGTAGATCTTACCAAAAGGTATCTCTGCTCCAGGCAATAATTCAATTGGACAATCATATGGACGGTGAGGAGGAAGCTGTTCAGTGTTCTTCTTGTCACATAAATCCACATAGTCCTGGTATACAGCTGGTAGTTCAGGGACTGACATGGTTCCTTTAGGAACAGAGCAAGCTGAAACTTTTGGACTCATCTGTTTCTCTGGAAAGTGTAATTCCTTGGTCTCCCAGTTAATGGTAGGATTCTGAGCTTGCAGCCATGGTAGCCCTAGAATAATGGGAAAGTGGGGAGAAGAGATAAGCATAAAGGACAGTTTCTCTTGATGATCTTTACCCATAAGAACCCTCAAAGGCTCTGTTTCCTGATCCACTGGTCCAGAGGTCAGCAGGGAGCCATCCACAGTTTCCATCTGTACTGGAGTAGCCTTCTTCACTGAACGTATCCCCTGTTTCAGAGCAAAGGAGACATCCATAAAATTTCCACTTGCCCCTGAGTCGATCATAGCAGAGCTAGACACCCAAGCTGAGTCAACCCAGAGTTTGATGGAAAGAAAGCAATGAGAATTGTTTTTCTTACAACTCAGCTGGGACACCGCTGAGGAAACTTGAAAAATGGCAGCGTTTACACAGTCAACGTCCTCAGAGGTAACGGAGTTTAAGTCCGAGAAATCAAGATCTGTTGCTGCAGATCTCTCTGGAGCCTGAGGCTCGGACCTGACAGATCCCCTATCGCAACACTCACAATGAATGAGTGCTGCAGTAGTCTTACGAGAACGGCTGGGGCAGTTTATAATGAAGTGACCTGACTTACCACAATAGAAACATAGATTTTCCTTAAAACGATGTTCCTTGCGTGCATCACTAACCCGTCGTTGTAAAGAGTCTACCTGCATGGGTTCAGGTTCAGGTTCCCGTGTAATCCTACTCAAAGGTTCCTTAGCTGGAGAGGAAGGTAGGAAAAGGTTAGTGCGATTGCTTTCGAACCATCTCTCTTGCCTGCGTTCAGTCAGACGAGTATCAATACGGATGCAGTAGTTAATAAAGTCACCTAACGCAGTGGGAGGGTCGGCACGAGCAAGTTCATCCTTAATCAGTGGAGATAACCCCTTTCGAAAAATAGATTTTTTGGCGGAACTGTCCCAGGTGGTATCAAGGGCCCATCTCCTGAAATCCAAGGCATATTCAGCTACCGAGTGCTTACCTTGGTGCAAAGATAACATGGCTGCTTCAGCTGTTGCACCTCGATTGGGGTCATCAAATACCTGCCCCATGGCTGAAATAAAGCATCAAGGTGATTCAAACAATCATCCTCAGTCTCAATCAGAGGGTTTGCCCACATCAAAGCCTTGTTGGTAAGCAACATAATTATAGTAAGCACCTTAGATCGTTCAGTGGGAAATTGTGAAGCATGTGCAGAAAAAAAAAGATTGCATTGATTAATAAATCCCCTGAATTTCTCACGTTCACCGCCAAAACGAAAAGGGGGCAACTTGGGAATCCCAGAACTCGGGGCTACGGCAGGAGCCTGGACTCGCTCTTCTAGAACCTCAATCCTGGCTCGCAAATCCTGGGCAGTCTGTCCAAACACTTGCAAATTGTGATTAGTGAGGTCCTGTAGGCTTGAAAAACAGGTCTTTATATTCTGCAAATCTGCAAGGATATTATCAGTCACTCCGCAAAGTTCCTTTATGCGGGCCTCCATTTTCCAGATCTTTTAAGACAGGAGTACTGGAAGAAGAGGAGAGGAGAAAAAAAAACAATAGTGTTTACCTGTGGTAACACTGCAGAGAGAAAAAAAAAATTAAGGGAACTGCTCACCTGGAATGGTTGTGAGAAGTCACAACCACTATCATCACAGAAAGTTCACCCGGACATCTGATATCCACAGTTACAGCAGACAAAAAAGAGAAAAGAGAAAAAAAAAAAAAACAATAGTGTTTACCTGTGGTAACACTGCAGAAAAAAAAACACTTAAGGGAATTGCTCACCTGGAATGGTTGTGAGAAGTCACAACCACTGTCATCACAGAAAGTACAACCGGACATCCGATATCCACAGTTACAGCAGACACAGCCTTTCCAGACCCAGCAGACACTAACGTTTTGGCTTCAGAATCTTGTAATGTATGTAGTACAGTTCATATAGCGTCTTGTGCTTGGGTGCGATGAAAATACATGAGACACAGGTTTGATATAGAAAGTCTTGTATTACTTCATACAAGTTGGCAAAAATAGTCACACAGTTTGCAGACACAGAAGCAGGAGACACAGCAGGCCAGAGTAATCTAAGCTCAGCAATCACTCTCCACAACAGCTTCAGGATCTTCTTCTCTGTTACCGTAAGTCCATGCAAACGTGGGTCTTTCAAAGAGCAGGGTTCAGAGTCCACAAGTGCTTCAGAGTTCCTCAGTAGGAATAGCTGGAGTACAAGGTCCCAGGCTTTAGGAGTCAGGTCACAGGTTCACTGCAGGCTAGATTCTGAAGCACTGATTGCTCAGCTGTGGCTGCTTAAGAAGCAAAAGGAGAGAATCAGGGCGGGAACATGCAAGCTGGAAACTCCATTTTGACTGAGGGCAAGATAGCTGCAGCAAGACAGAAAGTAAAATGGCTGACGAACAAACTGAGTTTCAGGAACATGTACACAGAACCTTACATATGGTGCCGCCCACGGAGAGGGAAATGTCAAATTTAGGGAGGTTAGTAGATGGTGGGAACAGAAGAAGTTCAGTTTTTGAGAGGTTGAGTTTCAGATAGAGAGCGAACATGATGTTGGAGACTGCGGACAGACAGTCGGTGACATTCTGTAGTACAGCGGGGGTAAGGTCGAGGGATGATGTGCATAGTTGTGTGTCAAGATGGTACTGAAAGCCAAATCTGCTGATGGTCTGTCCAATTGGGGCCGTGTAGAGAGAGAAGAGGGCCAAGGGCTGAGCCCTGAGGTACCCCAACAGCGAGAGGAAGAGGAGATGACGTGGAGCCAGAGAACAAAACACTGAAGGAACGGTCAGAAAGATAGGAAGAGAACCAGGAGAGAGCAGTGTCCTTAATGCCTAGAGACTGGAGCCTAGAGAGTAGGATACGGTGGTCAACCGTGTCAAAAGCTGCAGAAAGGTCGAGAAGAATGAGCAGAGAGTGGTCACCATTACGTTTTGCTGTCAGAAGGTCATTGGTCACTTTGATGAGTGCAGTTTCAGTCGAATGTAGGGGGTGGAAGCCGGACTGTGAAGGGTCTAGGAGGGAGTGAGTGGAGAGGTAACGGGTAAGGCGGGAGTAGACTAGGTGCTCCAAAAGTTTAGAGATGAAGGGGAGATTGGAGACTGGTCTGTAGTTGTTTGTGCAGGAAGGGTCGAGAGCAGGTTTCTTTAGTAATGGAGTGTTTGAAAGAGGATGGGAAAATGCCAGAGGAGAGTGAGAGATTAAAGATTGTAGTTAGGTGAGTTGTGACAACTAGAGAGACTGGTGGAGATGTGAGGGAATGGGGTCGGTAGTGCATGTAGTCGGACGAGAGGAAGAGAGGAGTCTGAAGACTTCTTCTTCTGTGATGGGATCAAATGTGGAAAGTGAGCCAGGGAAATGCAGGGAGGGATGGGTGTCACAGCACTTGGTGTTGTGAATGTGCTAGAGATGGTTTCTGAGCAGAGGCTCTCTCTGGTCGTTACTGACAGTACTGAACCGTCCAGCGAGGAATGGCAATCTGGGATCACTGACTGGACTGATATAAGGGAGGTTCCCTCCCATGATGGTTGCCGGTGATCAATTGTTCTTGTCTTAGCCTGCGTCTGCTGCTTTCAGATAAGATATTTTTGCTTTTCTTTTTGTGCTTGCTTTTTGCATAAGTTTCTGCACTTTTGGAGTTCAGCCGGGTCCCCTCCTGGGGCCTGTGCTCCTCTCAGTTTATCTGTAGCCACTGTTATTTGTTCATTTGCTTTTTCCTGTTTTTTCAGTGGCTGCGGCTTTGTTTTGTTACATCAGAGATCTGATTTAGGTGGAGGAGATCGTGTGATCTCAGGTTTTTTGCAATCAGAAGAGTTGGTATTTTTTAGGGTTATTTTGTTTTGCAGTCAGAATTCTTTCCTGTACTTTTCTGTCTAGACAGATTGGGCCACAGCGTTTGCTCATTCTATTTTCTGTTTGAGTCCATGCTTTCTTCTTGTCTAACCGCCTGTAAGGTTCTATGTATATATTCCTGAAACTCAGTTTGTTCGTCAGCCATTTTACTTTCTGTCTTGCTGCAGCTATCTTGCCCTCAGTCAAAATGGAGTTTCCAGCTTGCATGTTCCCGCCCTGATTCTCTCCTTTGCTTCTTAAGCAGCCACAGCTGAGCAATCAGTGCTTCAGAATCTAGCCTGCAGTGAACCTGTGACTTGACCCCTGTAAGCCTTGGACCTTGTACTCCAGCTATTCCTACTGAGGAACTCTGAAGCACTTGTGGACTCTGAACCCTGCTCTTTGAAAGACCCACGTGTGCATGGACTTACGGTAACAGAGAAGAAGATCCTGAATCTGTATTGGAGAGTGATTGCTGAGCTTGGATTACTCTGGCCTGCTGTGTCTCCTGTTTCTGTGTCTGCAAACTGTGTGACTATTTCTGCCAACTTGTATGAAGTAATACAGGACTTTTCTATATCAAACCTGTGACTCCTGTGTTTTCATCGCACCCAAGCACAAGACGCTATATGAACTGTACTACATACATTACAAGATTCTGAAGCCAAAACGTTAGTGTCTGCTGGGTCTGGAAGGCTGTGTCTGCTGTACTGTGGATATCAGACGTCCGGTTGTACTTTCTGTGATGACAGTGGTTGTGACTTCTCACAACCATTCCAGGTGAGCAATTCCCTTAAGTTTTTTCTTTTTGCAGTGTTACCACAGGTAAACACTATTGTTTTTTTTTTTTTTTTTCCTTTCTTTTCTCTTTTTTGTCTGCTGTAACTCTGGATATCAGATGTCTGGTTGAAACTTTCTGTGATGATAGTGGTTGTGACTCCTCACAACCATTCCAGGTGAGCAGTTCCCTTAATTTTTTTTTCTCTCTGCAGTGTTGCCACAGGTGAACACTATTGTTTTTTTTTTTTTTCTCTCCTCTTCTTCCAGTAATCCTGTCTTAAAAGATCTGGAAAATGGAGGCCCGCATAAAGGAACTTTGCGGAGTGACTGATAATATCCTTGCAGATTTGCAGAATATAAAGACCCGTTTTACAAATCTACAGGACCTCAATAATCACAATTTGCAAGTGGTTGGACAGACTACCCAGGATTTGCGAGCCAGGATTGAGGTTCTAGAGGGGCGAGTCCAGGCTCCTGCCGTAGCCCCGAGTGCTGGGATTCCCAAGTTGCCCCCTTTTCGTCTTGGCGGTGAACGTGAGAAATTCAGGGATTTATTAATCAATGCAATCTTTTTTTTTCTGCACATGCTTCACAATTTCCCACTGAACGATCTAAGGTGCTTACTATAATTATGTTGCTTACCAACAAGGCTTTAATGTGGGCAAACCCTCTGATTGAGACTGAGGATGATTGTTTGAATCACCTTGATGATTTTATTTCAGCCATGGGGCAGGTGTTTGATGACCCCAATCGAGGTGCAACAGCTGAAGCAGCCATGTTAGCTTTGCGCCAAGGTAAGCACTCGGTAGCTGAATATGCCTTGGATTTCAGGAGATGGGCCCTGGATACCACCTGGGACAGTTCCGCCAAAAAATCTATTTTTCGAAAGGGGTTATCTCCACTGATTAAGGATGAACTTGCTCGTGCCGACCCTCCCACTGCGTTAGGTGACTTTATTAACTACTGCATCCGTATTGATAGTCGTCTGACTGAACGCAGGCAAGAGAGATGGTTCGAAAGCAATCGTACTAACCTTTTCCTACCTTCCTCTCCAGCTAAGGAACCTTTGAGTAGGATTACACGGGAACCTGAACCTGAACCCATGCAGGTAGACTCTTTACAACGACGGGTTAGTGATGCACGCAAGGAACATCGTTTTAAGGAGAATCTATGTTTCTATTGTGGTAAGTCAGGGCACTTCATTATAAACTGCCCCAGCCGTTCTCGTAAGACTACTGCAGCACTCATTCATTGTGAGTGTTGCGAGAGGGGATCTGTCAGGTCCGAGCCTCAGGCTCCAGAGAGATCTGCAGCAACAGATCTTGATTTCTCGGACTTAAACTCCGTTACCTCTGAGGACGTTGACTGTGTAAACGCTGCCATTTTTCAAGTTTCCTCAGCGGTGTCCCAGCTGAGTTGTAAGAAAAACAATTCTCATTGCTTTCTTTCCATCAAACTCTGGGTTGACTCAGCTTGGGTGTCTAGCTCTGCTATGATCGACTCAGGGGCAAGTGGAAATTTTATGGATGTCTCCTTTGCTCTGAAACAGGGAATACGTTCAGTGAAGAAGGCTACTCCAGTACAGATGGAAACTGTGGATGACTCCCTGCTGACCTCTGGACCAGTGGATCAGGAAACAGAGCCTTTGAGGGTTCTTATGGGTAAAGATCATCAAGAGAAACTGTCCTTTATGCTTATCTCTTCTCCCCACTTTCCCATTATTCTAGGGCTACCATGGCTGCAGGCTCAGAATCCTACCATTAACTGGGAGACCAAGGAATTACACTTTCCAGAGAAACAGATGAGTCCAAAAGTTTCAGCTTGCTCTGTTCCTAAAGGAATCATGTCAGTCCCTGAACTACCAGCTGTATACCAGGACTATGTGGATTTATGTGACAAGAAGAACGCTGACCAGCTTCCTCCTCACCGTCCATATGATTGTCCAATTGAATTATTGCCTGGAGCAGAGATACCTTTTGGTAAGATCTACCCCCTGGCGGGGCCCGAGCTAAAGGCTTTAAAGGATTACATAGATGAAAATCTAGCCAAGGGCTTCATACGCCCCTCTTCATCTCCTGCAGGTGCACCCATCTTCTTTGTAAAGAAGAAAGATGGATCTCTGAGACCATGCGTAGACTATAGGGAACTCAATAAGGTTACTATTAGAAACCGTTATCCATTGCCTTTAATCCCTGAGTTATTGGAGAGAGTGCGACATGCCAAAATTTTTTCTAAACTAGATCTTCGTGGGGCCTATAACTTAGTCCGTATTAGACCTGGGGATGAATGGAAGACTGCATTCAGGTCACGCTATGGACACTTTGAATATCTAGTTATGCCTTTTGGTCTGAGTACCGCCCCAGCCACTTTCCAACACTTGGTGAATGACATCTTCAGGGATCTCCTAGATACATTCGTGGTAATTTATTTGGATGATATTCTAATTTTTTCTAACTCCACAGAGGAACATCATGGACATGTGAGAATGGTCTTGGAACGTCTAAGACAAAATCATCTTTACATCAAACTTGAAAAGTGTGAATTCCATAGGACCGAAATTCAATTTCTGGGGTATGTACTGTCTACACAAGGAATTAGTATGGATGGAAGCAAAACCCAAGCCATCAAGGATTGGCCAAGTCCTAGAAATGTGAAGGAGGTACAGCGCTTCATCGGGTTTGCCAACTTCTATAGACGTTTCATTAGAAATTTCTCTGAGGTAATGTCACCTATCACTCAACTTACCCGGAAAGAGTCTAGGTTTTCCTGGACTCCCCAAGCCCAGGAAGCATTTTCCCGTCTAAAAGATAAATTTACCACTGCACCTATCCTAGTACATCCCAACCCCGAGCTTGCCTTCATAATAGAGGTGGATGCTTCAGACTGTGCCGTTGGAGCTATACTCTCTCAGAGAACAGGTGAGAAGAATGTCTTGCATCCCTGTGCCTTCTTTTCCCAGCAGTTGTCTTCGGCTGAGAGGAACTACGATGTGGGCAATAGAGAGTTGTTGGCCATTATTGCCGCCTTCAAAGAATGGAGACACCTTCTTCAGGGAGCTGCACAGCAAATAGTCGTCCTGACAGACCATCGTAACCTTGAGTTTATCAGGTCGGCTAAGTGCCTGACTCCTCGTCAGGCTCGCTGGAATATTTTCTTAAACCAATTTAATTTTATCATCTCTTATAGACCAGGATCGCGCAATGGAAAGGCTGATGCACTCTCTAGGATTTACTCAGCAGAGACACGTCCAATTACTCCTCCTAAGACTATTCTTCCTGACTCTAGATTCCTAGGAGTAATTCATAATCAAGACCTACTTAAGGACATCAAGGAAGCATACCATGCGGATTCCTTTTTGGCACAACCCCCAAGGGACGTAAGTCTTGTCTTTAAGAATGGTGTGTGGATTCAGGGACAACGTCTGTATATTCCTGAAACAGTCAGATTAAGAGTATTGCAACTCATTCACGATTCCAAGATAGCTGGGCATAGAGGAATTCTAAAGACACAGGAATTTCTTTCTCGTTTCTTTTGGTGGCCCACTTGCAGGAAGGATGTTTTGAATTATGTCACTTCATGTGAGGTCTGTGCAAGATGCAAAACACCTCGCTCCTCACCAACTGGTCTGTTACAGCCTCTTCCCACCCCGTCCCGCCCGTGGGGATCCATTTCTATGGACTTCATTGTGGAGTTACCAACCTCTCAGGGGAAGAACACCATTCTAGTGGTGGTTGACCGTCTAACAAAGGCAGCTCATTTTATCCCTTGTGTCGGCTTACCCACTGCAAAACAGACATCAGATTTGATGATTAAAGATGTGTTTCGCTTACATGGAGTACCGGATGAGGTTATTTCGGATCGAGGGGTGCAATTCACTTCTAGGTTTTGGCAAAATTTCTGTGCAGCATTGGACATTAAAGTAAACCTTTCTTCTGCTTTTCATCCCCAGACTAATGGACAGACCGAACGAACCAATCAAACCCTGGAGCAGTATCTCCGCTGCTTTATCTGCCACCTACAGGATGATTGGGTGGATCTACTTCCATTAGCTGAGTTCTCGTATAACAACTCTCAGAGTGCCTCCACTAAACAGTCTCCTTTTTACTCTAATCTAGGTTATCATCCTAACATTCTACCACGATTTCCCATGGAAACGCCTTTACCAGCAGTGGCTGAAAGAATCACGTCTTTACAGAAGAATATGGATCTTCTAAAGGAAAATCTGGAATCGGCTCAAGAAAGGTACAAGAAAGCAGCAGATAAATTTCGTAAACCTGCACCAGCTTTCAAGGTAGGAGACTTGGTCTGGCTGTCAACCAGAAATCTTAAGTTAAGGATTCCATCGTCTAAGTTGGGACATAAGTACATTGGACCCTATAAAATCAGTAAAATTATAAGTGCCGTTGCTTGTCGTCTTCAACTGCCCAGAACTATGAGAATTCACCCTGTCTTTCATGTATCCCTACTAAAGGCTGCGACACCCAATACGTTTCCTGGACGTTCCTCTCCTTGCCCTGACCCAGTGCTAGTCGATGGTCAGGAAGAATTTGTGGTGGAAAGGATTTTAGATTCCAGGTTGTATAGAAATCAGTTACAATATCTGATTAAATGGCAGGGCTACCCAGTGGAGGACAACTCATGGGAACCGGTCAATAACGTTAATGCTCCTCGCTTGCTCCGTCAGTTTCATCAGAGGTACCCACACAAGCCTGGTCTGAGGTCATCCGGAGGTTGTCCTTAAGGGGGGAGTAATGTAAGGTTCTATGTATATATTCCTGAAACTCAGTTTGTTCGTCAGCCATTTTACTTTCTGTCTTGCTGCAGCTATCTTGCCCTCAGTCAAAATGGAGTTTCCAGCTTGCATGTTCCCGCCCTGATTCTCTCCTTTGCTTCTTAAGCAGCCACAGCTGAGCAATCAGTGCTTCAGAATCTAGCCTGCAGTGAACCTGTGACTTGACTCCTGTAAGCCTTGGACCTTGTACTCCAGCTATTCCTACTGAGGAACTCTGAAGCACTTGTGGACTCTGAACCCTGCTCTTTGAAAGACCCACGTTTGCATGGACTTACGGTAACAGAGAAGAAGATCCTGAATCTGTATTGGAGAGTGATTGCTGAGCTTGGATTACTCTGGCCTGCTGTGTCTCCTATTTCTGTGTCTGCAAACTGTGTGACTATTTCTGCCAACTTGTATGAAGTAATACAGGACTTTTCTATATCAAACCTGTGACTCCTGTGTTTTCATCGCACCCAAGCACAAGACGCTATATGAACTGTACTACATACATTACACCGCCATTACATGTTTGGGGGCTTCCTATTTTCTTTGGGGATCTGCTCCGGGGCAGATAGTTTCATCTTTCTGCCTTTAGGTGTAGTTATCTCTCAGGCTGTGACGAGGCGTCTAGGATCAACGTAGAAAAGCTCCACGGCTACCTCTAGTTGTGTGGTTAGTTCAGGTTACTGCAATCCAATAGGTTCCAGCCTCTCTGGTGTATTACCGTTTTTGCTATTTCTCCTCAGCTACCTAAACATAACAGTATCACCGGCCAAAACTAAAATTATATGGTACTCACAGAAGGGAAAAATAGTGTGGAAAGAAAAAAGTTGTCAGAGTTGTCAGAGATTTTTTTTTTTCTGTTTGTTGCATTTTTTTTTTCCCTCATTCTCTCTGGGTGCTGAGGTGGATTTTTTCCTCTCTCAATGGAGTTTGCACAGTTGTCTGGCCGTGTGGAGCAGCTTGCCACTGAGGTTCAGAGTATTGCTACCTATCTTGCTAGGTTGCCGCTTGTGGAACCTAGGATCCCCATGCCAGATTTGGTTTTGGGGGATCGGGCTAAATTTCTGAATTTCAAAAATAACTGTAAGTTGTTTTTTGCCTTAAAGCCTAAAGGGTATGCCACACTGAACAATATCGCTAACGGGATCTCTAAAAAAACGTCACTATTTAGCGATCCCGTTAGCAATGTTGTTCAGTGCGGCATCTGCCAGCGACGAGCTTCCTGCTGTGATCTCGCTCGTCGCTGGAATCGTTCCGGACCCTATTTTCTCGTCGGCGCTCCCGCTGGGTAAGTATATATCGCTAGTGTGGCACCTTTTCTTAGCGATTTAGCGGTACTTTTGTACCGCTAAAGTCGTTAAGAAGATCGCTAACGGCGATAGCGTCGTTAACTATATCGCTAAATGTGGCCGCACTTAGCGATATAGAAACAATCCCGCTAGCGATCGCATTAGTATGCGTCGTTATCGTGATCGCTAGCGGGATTGTTTAGTGTGGCAGTACCTTAAGTCCTCAGGGAAAGCAGCAAGCAGGTTCAAATTGTCATCTCTCTCCTGCGCGGCGACCCTCAGGATTGGGCTTTTTCCCTGACACCTGGGGATCCTGTTTTGAATGATGTTGATGTATTTTTTCAGGCTTGGGGTTGTTGTACGATGAACCTAATGTCATTGATCAAGCTGAAAAAACCTTGTTGGCATTAAGTCAGGGCTTTGAAGCCGCTGAACTGTACTGTCAGAAATTTCGAAAGTGGGCAGTCCGGACCAAATGGAATGATGATGCTTTGGCACCCCTTTTTCGGAAGGGTCTGTCAGAGAATGTAAAGGACGTTATGGTGGGATTCCCTGTCCCCTCTGGTCTCAATGATTCTATGTCTTTGGCTATTCAAATTGACAGACGTTTGCGTGAGCGCAGAGGTATGCGTGAGATGGTGTTGCCTTGTGGGCCAGCTCCTGAACCCATGCAGTGTGATGCAGTGACTTCTGGGGCACAGCGTCAGGAGTTCCGAAAGAGCAATGGGTTATGTTTCTACTGTGGTGACGCCTCTCATGCTATTTCCGTCTGCCCTAAGGGGGTAGACGTTTTGCGCGCTCAGTTGTATTGGGTAGTGTTCAGACTAAATTTCTGTTGACTGTTACCCTGATTTGCTCCATGTCCACATTTTCGGCTCAGGATTTTGTTGATTCAGGAGCAACTATTAACCTGATGGATTTTGACTTTGCCAAATGTTGTGGCTTTCCCATGATACCCCTGCGGAAGTCTATTCCCCTTCTGGGCATTGATTCTACCCCTTTGGCGGAGAATAAACCCCAATTTTCTACTCAGGTGATAATGAGGGTTGAACCAGATCATCAGGAAAGTTGCAAATTTCTGGTGTTGCATAATCTGCATGACATTATTGTACTGGGTTTCCCTTGGTTACAGACTCATAATCCTGTTTTGGATTGGAAATCTGTGTCTGTGACCAGTTGGGGCTGCCAATGTGTTAATGCTGACACTCCTGTTTTTTCTGCCACTCCCCAGTCTCAGGATGTCCCTGACTTTTTGACTGATTTTTCTGATGTGTTTAGTGAAAGTAAGTCTGTGTCCTTACCCCTCACAGAAGCTACGATTGCGCTATTGAGTTAGTGCCTGGTGGTAAATTTCCTAAGGGTTGCCTTTTTAACTTATCTGTACCTGAACACGATGCTATGCGATCTTATATCAAGGAGTCATTGGAGAAGGGTCATGTCAGACCATTCTCTTCACCCTTGGGCGCCGGTTTTTTCTTTGTGGACAAAAAGGATGGTTCATTGAGGCCGTGTATTGATTATCGCCTCCTGAATAAGATCACTGTGAAATATCAATATCCGTTACCCTTGATTTCTGACCTGTTTTCCAGAGTGAAAAGTGCTAGTTGGTTTACCAAGCTTGACCTCAGGGGGGCGTATAACCTTACTCGCATTAAGCACGGGGATGAATGGAAGATGGCGTTTAATACCCCAGAGGGGCATTTTGAGTACCTAGTGATGCCTTTTGGGCTTACTAATGCCCCTTCCGTCTTCCAATCATTCATGAATTACATTTTCAGGGACTTTGTGGATAAATTTCTGACTGTTTATTTTGGATGATATTTTGATTTTTTCCAATGACTGGGACTCTCATGTGAAACATGTTCGGACTGTGTTCCAGATTTTGAGAGAGAATGCACTGTATGTGAAGGGATCAAAGTGTCTTTTTGGCGTACAGAAGGTCTCATTTCTGGGATTCATTTTGTCTCCGTCTGTTATTGAAATGGACCCGGTCAAGGTTCAGGCCATCTGTGATTGGGTTCAACCTACTTCATTAAAGGCTCTTCAGAGATTTTTGGTTTTGCCAAGTTTTATCGTAAATTTATTGGTAACTTCTCCGATATTGTTAAACCATTGACTGATTTGACCAAAAGGGTTCTGATGTGGTGAATTGGCCTCCTGAGGCAGTTTCTGCGTTTCAGGAACTTAAGCAGAGATTCACTTCTGCTCCTGTTCTACAGCAGCCTGATGTTTCTCTACCGTTTCAGGTGGAGGTTGATGCTTCTGAAATTGGGGCAGGTGCCGTTTTGTCCCAAAGGGATCCAGAGACCTCTAAGAGTAACCCTTGTGTCTTTTTCTCTCGAAAATTTTCTCCAACTGAACGTAATTATGACGTGGGTAATCGGGAGTTATTAGCCATGAAGTGGGCCTTTGAAGAGTGGAGACATTGGCTGGAAGGAGCCAAACATCAGTTGGTGGTCCTCACGGACCATAAGATTCTGGTTTATCTCGAATCAGCCAAGCGACTTAATCCTAGACAGGCCAGGTGGGCCTTGCTTTTCACACAATTTAATTTTGTGGTTTCTTTTCTTCCTGGCACTAAGAATGTTAAGGCGGATGCCCTCTCGAGGAGTTTCTTTGCGGATTCTCCTGAGTTATCTGATCCTGCTGTTATTTTGAAAGAGGGTGTAGTACTTTCCGCCATCTTGCCCAATTTGAGACTGGCTCTGGAAGGGTGTCAGGAGGATAAACCTGAGCGCTGCACTATTGGGAAATTGTTTGTCCCAGACCAGTGGAAGAAGAGTTTGATGTCTGAGATTCATTGTTCCGCGTTGACTGGTCATCCCGGGATTTTTTGTACCAGAGACTTGGTGAGTCGGTCCTTTTGGTGGCCTACTTTGTCTCGTGACGTCAGGGACTTTGTGCAGTCCTGTGGGACTAGCTCTCGTTCCAAGCCTTGCTCTCGCTCTAGTGGTTTGTTAATGCTATTACCTGTGCCCAAGAGGCCATGGACCCATATCTCTATGGATTTTATTTCCGACCTCCCTGTCTCTCAGAGAATGACCGTTATCTGGGTAATCTGTGATAGGTTTTCCAAGATGATACATCTTGTGCCAGTACCTAAGTTACCTTCCTCCTCCGAGTTGGTGCCTATGTTCCTTCAGCACGTGGTTCGGTTACATGGCATTCTGGAGAACATTGTGTCTGACAGAGGAGTCCAGCTTGTTTCCAGATTTTGGAGGACATTTTGTTCTAAACTTGGTGTTCAATTATCTTTCTCCTCTGCATTTCATCCTCAGACCAATGGACAAACCGAGGGAACAAACCAGACCTTGGAGACTTATTTGAGATGTTTTGTGTCTGCTGATCAAGATGACTGGGTCTCTTTTTTGCCTTTGGCTGAGTTTGCTCTTAATAATAGGGCTAGCTCTGCCACCTTGATGTCTCCATTTTTCTGCAATTCTGGGTTTCACCCTCGATTTTCTTCTGGACAGACGGAGGCTTCTGTCTGTCCGGGTGTTGACTCTGTTGTGGAGCGAATGCAGCAGATTTGGGACAGGTAGTGGAGAGTTTGTCTCTCTCTCAAGAGAAGGCCCAGCGGTTTGCCAACCGGCATAGGACTGATGGTCCTCGGTTTAAAGTGGGGGACTTAGTTTGGTTGTCCTCAAGAAATATCCCTATGAGGGTTGCATCTCCAAAGTTTAAGCCTAGGTTCATTGGACCTTATAAGATCATGGAGATTCCTAATCCGGTTTCCTTCCGTTTGCTTCTTCAGGGACATTTAGGATCCATAACATGTTCCACAAGTCCTTATTGAAGAGGTTTGTCGAGCCAGTGGTTCCTATGGCTGCGCCTCCTGACCCTGTTTTGGTTGAGGGCAATCTGGAGTATGTGGTTGAGAAAATATTGGATTCTCGTTTTTCTAGACGGAAACTCCAGTATTTGGTTAAGTGGAGAGGTGATGGTCAGGAGGACAATTCTTGGGTGTTTGCTTCGGACATCCATGCTAGGAGACTGATCCTTGCCTATCACCGAGCTCATCCTGATCGGCCTGGTTGCACTGGTGAGGGTTTGGTGACCCCTCCTCAAGGGGGGGGTACTGTTGTGAATGTGCTAGAGATGGTTTCTGAGCAGAGGCTCCCTCTGGTGGTTACTGACAGTAATGAACGATCCAGCGAGGAATGGCAATCTGGGATCACTGACTGGACTGATATAAGGGAGGTTCCCTCCCATGATGGTTGCCGATGATCAATTGTTCTTGTCTCAATTGTGGTTCCTTGTTCATTTGGAAGTTTGCTGGAGTCTTGCCTGCGTCTGCTGCTTTCAGATAAGATATTTTTGCTTTTCTTTTTGTGCTTGCTTTTTGCATAAGTTTCTGCACTTTTGGAGTTCAGCCAGGTCCCTTCTGGGGCCTGTGCTCCTCTCAGTTTATCTGTAGCCACTGTTATTAGTTCATTTGCTTTTTCCTGTTTTTTCAGTGGCTGCGGCTTTGTTTTGTTACACCAGAGATCTGATTTAGGTGGAGGAGATCGTGTGATCTCAGGTTTTTTGCAATCAGAAGAGTTGGTATTTTTTAGGGTTTTTTGGATTGCAGTCATAATTCTTTCCTGTACTTTTCTGTCTAGACAGATTGGGCCCCAGCGTTTGCTCATTCTATGTTCTGTCTGAGTCCGTGCTTTCTTCTTGTCTAACCGCCATTACATGTTTGGGGGCTTCCTATTTTCTTTGGGGATCTGCTCCGGGGCAGATAGCTTTCATCTTTCTGCCTTTAGGTGTAGTTTATCTCTCAGGCTGTGACGAGGCGTCTAGGATCAACGTAGGAACGCTCCACGGCTACCTCTAGTTGTGTGGTTAGTTCAGGTTACTGCAATCCAATAGGTTCCAGCCTCTCTGGTGTATTACCGTTTTTGCTATTTCTCCTCAGCTACCTAAACATAACAACTTGGTGGTTGGGAGCAGATTTCCTGACGGATATTATCTATTTTTTCCATAAAGTGGGAGGCCAGGTCATCAACACAGATGTCTGTGATAGGGGCTTGTGCTTTTGGCCTGAGGAGGGAGTGAAAAGTTTCAAAAAGTTTCTTGGGGTTGTTGGCTAGTGAGGAGATCAGGGTGGTGAAGTAGGTCTGTTTGGCGAGGTGAAGGGCGGCGTTATAGGTTCTTAACATAAATTTGAAGTGGATGAAGTCTTCTGGTGTGCTGGTTTTTCTCCATAGGCGTTCAGCACTTCTAGCGCATCACTGGAGAAGTTGAGTTTGCAATGTGAGCCAAGGCTGTTTTACTGTGTGTTTGGAAGTTCTGAGGGTGAGCGGAGCTACTTGGTCAAGGGTGCTTCTAAGAGTGTCATTGTAGTGATGAACAGCCAGATCAGGACAGGAAAAAGAGGAGATTGGGGACAGTGATGAGTATAGGGAGTCTGAAAGTTTCTGAGGGTTAATGACTTGTAGATTTCTGAATGTGTGGTAGGTAGGAGTGCGCTGGGGTGGTCAAGGATTTGTGAGCGTGAAGGAAAGAATGTTGTCGTCAGAGAGTGGAAGCGGTGAGTTATTTAGGTGGGAGATTGAACAGAGCGGACAAAGATCAGGTCAAGGGTGTTACCGTCCTTGTGTGTCTCAGAGGTTGAAAGCTGTGAGAGGTCTATAGAAGTGGTTAGTGATAGAAGCTGGGATGCAGATGTGGAAGTGGGTCTGTTAATGGGGATGTTGAAGTCTCCAAGGATAAGGGTTGGTAGTCCTGAGGACATGAAGTGCGGCAGCCAGGCTGAGAAGTGGTCAAGGAACTGGGTGGGCGAGCCTGGGGGCCGATATATGACCGCTACTCTGAGGGAGAGGGGACAGAAGAGCCTGATGGTGTGTGGACCTCAAAGAAGGGAATGAGAGTGATGGAATTGGGGGGATGACCTGGAAAGTGCATTGTGGGGACAGGAGTATTCCGACTCCACCACCATGTCTGTTTGTGGGTCTCGGGGAATGGGAGAATTGCAAGCCACTATAGGAAATGGCATCAGGGGAGACTGTGTCAGAATCCTGAATCCAGGTTTCAGTGAGGGCCAACAGATTGAGAGTTGTTCAGAAAGTAGTTGTGCAGGAAGGGAAGCTTGTTACGAGCAGACCGTGGATTCCAGAGGGCACAATTAAAAGAAGGAGATGAGGGAGTGCAAGTAATATTAATAAGATTATTATGGTTTCGATATGAGTTAGGGTAGGGGTTGAGGTTGGGGGATGGTGGACCAGGGTTGGGGGGAGACGTCCCCTGAAATCAGTAGGAGTAGGAAGATAAAGAGCAAGTAGTTGTTGCAATTGTAAGTAGGTTTTTTCTGCGATGTGTTTGGGCAAGATGGGCTGAGGTTTTTCAGGAAGGTGAGGAGTGCATGGGAGCTGTACATGGGAGAGGGAAGTATAGAGGGGCTAATGTGTATGAGTGGAGTTGGAGGGGGGATGGGGCGGTGAATGTGGATGGCAAGGGAACACAGGAGGATAGAAATAAAGTACATGGTTAAAAGGGAAAGCAAAATGTGGGTTACCTGATTCCTGCCCTGATTAACTGCCATGGATAACTGCCGTTTACATGATGCTTAGCTTCTGTGATGCTTTGCTTTATGGGATACTTGTGTGCGGCACCCCACAATGCGTGCTGCCCTTAGAATACTACTAAATATATAGGCCACACTACAGGGTCAGGAGAGAGGGATTGTGGGAGCTGGTTTGGGATAATTTGGCAGCTGGGGCCAGCACACCAGGGGGTGGTTAGATGATCAAAGGCCCTAGACCTGGCTACATCAATATGCTATTGCACCTTCCACCTGATAAGATCTAGAGAGGCCCCAGTCACATGGATATAAAGCAGTAAGTATTAAATACAGTGAAGCAAATGAATTATACCAAAGATTTAGAAGGAACATTAAAATATGTAGCAAAATGGTAAAGCAACAGATGACAGACAGCAAGCAGAAGTATGGAGTTGTACCATTAGAATATATTGCAGCAGAAAAGACAACCAGCAGAGGTGGGGATAGTAGCCTTCAGGCTGCTTGCTAACAATGAATGGAGTGCATACATGTAGAATGGATCAATTCAGAGGTGGAATGATTTAATTACCATTAGGATATATTGCAGCAAAAAAGACAGCCAGCAGAGGTGGGGATTGTAGCATTCTGGCTGCTTGCTAACAATGAATGGAGTGAATACATGCAGAATAGATCAATTCAGAGGTGGAATGATTTAATTACCTGTGTGAAGAGAGAAGATGAATGTTAATTCCTTGCCATGAATAACTGCCGTTTACATGATGCTTAGCTTCTGTGATGCTTTGCTTTATGGGATGCTTGCGTGCTGCACCCCACACTGAGTCAAATATAACTTTTCCCTCCTTTCTGCCTGGAGGTTAGAGTACCTGTTTTTGTAGCCAGCATTCTTTGTTAGCAGGTGAGAAATCCGCAAGGAAGTTAGTGTAGGTCTTTCTGAGTTCCTCCGTTAACTCGCCATATCTCTGTTAAGTGCGCTTTTTCAGGGAGAACACATAAGCCATAATTTTCCCTCTAAGTACAGCCTTCGCTGTTTCCCACAGTAGCGAGGGGTCATTTTGATGTAACGCATTATCAGTTAAGAATTCTTGTCACCACATTCTGAGGGAAAAGGCAAAGGAGTCGTCTGCGTATAAGAAATTAGGGAATCTCCAGAAGAAGTCAGTGCCTTTCTGATAGGTCTCTCTCAGGTCTAGCAGTAGAGGGGAGTGGTCCGAAATGATCAAATCTCCAATTGTTGCATCTATCAATTTGGGAATCGGGGAGAGAAATTAGGAAGTAATCGATCTGGGACCATGAGTTTTTAGCGTGAGAAAAGAAAGTGTACTCTCTGCCATCAGGATGTAAGAACCTCCATGCATCTTTTAGAGAACACTGTGTCAAGAGAGGGGCCATAACCTTGTCTCTTGATGTCTCAGAGTTACTAATTGGAGTCACATGTTTTCTGTCTTCGAAGCTAGATAACACCGAATTGAAGTCGCCCCTGATTAGTTTGTTAAGGTTCTGGTCTGCATCAATTGTGTTCTCCAAATAGTTAAAGAAAGACTTGTTACTGTCATTTGGGCCATATACATTAAATATCGAGACATCGCCCATTTGTGTCGACAAAATCAAATGCGATAGTCTTCCCTCCTCGTCAGTTTGGTGAGAGACCTTTTCCAACGGCGTTAGCTGGTATTATCGTTACAGATTAGGGTATTTGACCCTTACAGATATCGCACTGCCCCTTTATAGGTACACAGACTGTTTACTGGAGCCCTGGGCCCCTCACCGAGCTGTTCTTCTTTTCCTGCACTCTACAGAGTAGAGGTGCACCTAGGGAGGTGATATATTGCCCTTTGCGCTGCCCTGCTCCGTCCCCAGAGCCTCCTGCAGCCGTGCCACACTGGATCTGTGTCCCTCTGATCTCCCCAGACTGCAGCCAGCTGCCCCAGCACCTCCAGCTTCACCACGCTCCCAGGTGCTCGGCCACAGCCCGCCCATACAGCTCCTTCACCACTGTATGCCCGCAACTCCACAGGATCAGTCTGCGCCTCCGGACCTCTCCTTCCGCCGTCGGCGGCCCAGGTACAGTTCTCCTCCCTCTGCTCACCCCCCGCCCGAACTAGAGATGTATTAGGCCCGTTGTCACGGGCGCCGCTATGTGTTGTTCCGGCACGGCCGCCGCACAGAAGGGGGAGGGCGCTCCGCTACTCACCGCTGGGGACCTCCGTTACCAAGCCCGGTCTGCCTCCACTCCCGTTGATCGTGCACGGTCCAGCTTCCGCTCTGTGGTAGGTCACCTGTCGCCGTCGGGGCCTGACTGCAAGCTTGAGGTGCAGGCCCTGTCAGGCCTCCCGCCCTGCTGTTAGGCCGTGTTCCACGAGGGCTCCTGCTCTCTTATTTCAGTCATAGAATCTTGACACAGACCGCTGGCTGCGTCTGTCACAAGGCTGATTGGTAAAGCTGGCTTCTGGAGCACTTTTTTCTGTTCTTGAGAGCCTAGATGGCTTGGATTTTCTGATGTTTAGCAGGAGCTCCTTACAGTGCATCCTGCTTTGCCGGTGGCCATTTTGGATCCTTTTCTGAAACTTTTTAATAACCATGAATAAATAAATAAATGACCTTAACCCCTTTCTGCCATCGGACATACTATCCCGTCCATGGGATGCACACTCCCCCTTGAGAAAGCTGCAACGCGAAACGCGCCTTCGGGGTGCCTGGTGACATTGTGGACAGGCTTTTCGCTATGGGTATGTGTCATTTTTCAGACTTTTGCTGACAATCCTTGTGGTTGCACTAGGCACTTTAAAATGATTATCATGATCTTTCCGTGTAATTGAATATGTTGGCATTTTTACATATATGTCACATAATCTTTGTGCCTGTATTGATTTCCCTTGTAATCCATTGTATACTTTACTTGGGTACATTCCTTTCCTCTCTCTATATATTATTGTGTAATTTTGTATATGAATTGTAACTTGAATAAATGTATTATCTCTTTAACATTCCTTTTGTGAGTGGTGTGCCCTGGATACTTTGTATTCAATATGTGTTAGTTATCCCATCCATGGTACCTGGGCCCGTATGACCATAGACGGGATAGTACGTCACGTGATCAGACGCGCTCCCAGGGGAGCGCGTCCGATCGTGGCCGGGTGTCAGCTGATTATCACACTGCTCCTGGCACATTAACCCCTGGCACACTGCGATCAAACATGATCGCAGTGTACCGGGGGCACAGGGAAGCATCGCGCAAGATGAGGGCTCCCTGCGTGCTTCCCTGAGACCTTCAGAACAGCGCGATGTGATCGCGCTGTTCTGAGGGCTTCCTCCCTGCAGGACCCCGGATCCAAGATAGCCGCGGGGTCCTTCAGGGTCTTGCAGGGAGGCGGCTTCCTCAGTGCCTGCTGAGAGCAGGCGCTGAGAAAGCCTGCAGCACTCCCTGTGAGATCGCCGATCTGACACAGTGCTGTGCACAGTGTCAGATCAGTGATCCACCTATATACAGTGATGTCCGACCCTGGGACAAAGTAAAAAAGTTAAAAAAATAAAAATCACATGTGTAAAAAAAATTCCTGAATAAAGAAAAAAATTATTCCCCAATAAATTAATTTCTTCATGTAAATAAAAAAACAAAACAATAAAAGTACACATATTTGGTATCACCGCGTCCGTAGCGATCCGCCCTATCCGTCCCACTAGTTAACTCTTTAGTGAACCCTTAAAAAAAAAAAAAACAATGCTTTATCATCATACAACTTAACAAAAAGTGGAATAACACGCGATCAAAAAGACGGATATAAATAAACATGGTACCGCTGAAAACGTCATCTTGTCCCGCAAAAAACAAACCACCAGACAGCATCATCAGCGAAAAAATAAAAAGTTATAGCTCACAAAATAAAGCGATGCAAAAATAATTATTTTTTATATAAAATTGTTTTTATTGTATAAAAGCGCCAAAACATAAAAAAATGATATAAATGAGGTATCGCTGTAATCGTACTAACCCAAAGAATAAAACTGCTTTATCAATGTTACCAAAGGCGCAACAGTATAAACGCCCCCCCAAAAGAAATTCATGAATTGCTGATTTTTGTTCATTCTAACCTCCCAAAAATCGTAATAAAAAGCGATCAAAAAATGTCACGTGCCCAAAAATGGTACCAATAAAAACGTCAACTCGTCCCGCAAATAATAAGACCTCAAATGACTATGTGGGCCATAATATGCAAAAATTAAAGCTCTCAAAATGTGGTGATGCAAAAACTATTTTTTGCAATAAAAAGCATCTTTTAGCGTGTGACAGCTGCCAAACATAAAAAACCCACTATAAATAGTAAATCAAATCCCCCTTTATCACCCCCTTAGTTAGGGAAAAATAATAAAATTAAAAAATGTATTTATTTCCATTTTCCCATTAGGGTTAGGGTTGGGGCTGAAGTTAGTGTTAGGGTTGGGGCTAAAGTTAGAATTAGGGTTAGTGTTGGGATTAGGGTTAGGCGTGTGTTAGGGTTAGGTTTGTGGTTAGGGTTATGGTTAGGGTTGGGACTAGGGTTAGGGGTGTGTTGGGGTTAGTGTTGGAGTTAGAATTGGGGGTTTCCTCTGTTTAGGCACATCAGGGGCTCTCCAAATATGACATGGCGTCTGATCTCAATTCCAGCCAATTCTGCGTTGAAAAAGTCAAACGGTGCTCCTTCCCTTCTGAGCTCTGCCATGCACCCAAACAGTAGTTTACCCCCACATATGGGGTATCAGCGTACTCAGGACAAATTGCACAATAACTCTTGGGGTCTAATTTCTTCTGTTACCCTTGGGAAAATAAAAAATTGGAGGCGAAAATATCATTTTTGTGGAAAAAAATTATGATTTTTTATTTTTATGGCTCTACGTTATAAACTTCTGTGAAGCACTTGGGGGTTCAAAGTTCTCCCCACACATCCAGATAAGTTCCTTGGGTGGTCTAGTTTCCAAAATGGGGTCACTTGTGGGGGGTTTTCAATGTTTAGGCACATCAGGGGCTCTCCAAAAGCGACATGACTCCCGCAGACCATTCCATCAAAGTCTGCAATCTAAAACGTCACTACTTCCCTTCTGAGCCCCGACGTGTGCCCATACAGTAGTTTTCTCCCACATATGGGGTATCAGCGTACTCAGGACTAATTGGACAACAACTTTTGGGGTCCAATTTCTTCTGTTACCTTTGGGAAAATAAAAAGTTTGGGGACTAAAAGATCATGTTTGTGGAAAAAATATGATTTTTTTATTTTCATGCTCGGGCGTTATAAACTTTAGTGAAACACCTGGGGGTTCAAAGTTCTTACCACACATCTAGATAAGTTCCTTGAGAGGTCTAGTTTCCAAAATGGTTTCATTTGTGGGGGATTTCCACTGTTTAGGCACATCAGGGGCTCTCCAAACACGACATGGCGTCCAGCCCATTCTGCGTTGAAAAATGTTGTCATATGCAACAGATCAGGACTTCTATATTATAAGTAAAAGGAGGACTTTATGCTGACCTGACAGTAGATGGCGATGTTGTGTAACATTTCCTTCTTTAATGTATTGTATAAGAATTAGTCTTCTCTTGTTTAGTTTCACTTTCGTTTTGTTCCTGTTTGCTGATGCAATGCTGTAATGACGGTGCATTATTCTTTACCTCGTGTTCAGAGAAGTAAACGCTTGTTATCCCATGTAACCTGCTCTGTGAAGTTTTCTGCTGCAAAGGTGTGGATTCAGAAGCTGTGCAACAGGTTATGGGCCCAGACACCCAGACCCAGGCACCCAGATACAGCGTACCCAGACACCCAGAATCCAGACACCACAGATCCCAGGACTCCAAGAATACCAGATACCCAGGACACTGGAACGCTCAGCAAGACCCTGGTGAATGCAGAAGAATTCTTCAGTGCAAGTCTCTCCAAACAAGTAAGATAAGTTAAAAATGATGAATAGCACAGAGCTAAAACTCACAGTAGCTAAACTGAATGATGAGAACTATCAGCTATGGAAGTTCAAAGTAGAGATGTTATTGTCTAAAGATGATTTATGGGAAGTAATCACTACAGATAGACCTGATGAAGATAATCAGACATGGGATAAGAACAATAGACAAGCGAGAGCTACCATCAGCTTATTAGTGGATGATGCTCAATTAATACATATAAGAAATGAAGGAACAGCGAAAGGAATGTGGGAACAATTAAGAAAGCTATATGAGAGACCCAGCTTAAATCACAAGTTATTTTTACTAAGAAAGCTGTACAGTATGAGACTAAATGCAGACAGTGACATGCAGAAGCTTATATTCTCAATGATGGAAGTGATATCACAGCTAAGATTTATTGGTGAAGATATTAAGGAAAGCCATATAGCAGCAATTTTATTGTGCAGTTTACCAGATTCATATGCAGCTTTAATAAAAGCACTAGAGACAAGACCAGAAACTGACATTACATTAGAGTTTGTGAAGACCAGACTCATAGATGAATATCAGAGAAGGAAAGAGCAAACAAATGATTCTTCTACTGAAAAAGATAATGGAAATGCTCTTAAAGCTACAGAACTTAAAAAACCCTATAATAAAGAGACAAGAGAATGCTTCAGATGTAAAAAAAAGGACATTTAAAAAAAGACTGTACTATATGGAAAGCAGAACAAAAGAAATTACACTATAAAGATAATATACAGAAGGTGAAAAACACAATTTCTGATTCATGTGAAAATAATTGGAATGGCACATTTAAAGTAACTGATAAGAAATCATCACTTGGTTGGTTTATTGATTCAGGAGCAACGAGTCATATGACAAGTGACAAGAATTTCTTTTACTGATCTTGATTTAAATAAGAAAGAAGCCGATTATCTTGCAGATGGAAGCAAAATAACTGCAGAAGGTATCGGACAAGGTATGCTAAATTGTTCAAACAAGTTCGGACAAGATTCAAAGATACTTGTACAGGATGTGTTGTATGTTCCAAAATTGGAAGGCGGATTATTATCTGTGAAACGTTTAACAGCAAACGGACTTATAGTAAAATTCAAAGATAATGAGTGAGCAATTATTGCAGGAAACAAGTTGATAACCAAAGTCAAGGCAGATGAACAATTATATCATTTTGACAAACCAAAGGAACAGATGAAGGTATGTACACATGATCGCAAAAACTGTATTCACATGTGGCATAGACGTCTAGGACATAGACACCCGGACAGTATAAGGGAACTACAGAGAAAAGATTTGACAAAAGATTTAAATATATCAGATTGCTCAATTACCGTAAGATGTGAATGCTGTATAAAATCCAAAGCCACAAGGATATCTATTCCAAAAGTAAGTGAGATGAAAAGCGAAAGACCACTTGATTTGGTGCATACTGACGGACGTATGTGGACCCATGAAAGTGACTACATCAGGAGGCAATAGATACATGTTGACTTTTATAGATGACTACTCAAGATACACAGTCACATACTTAATTAAGAACAAAAGTGAAGTTTTTGATAAACTTGTAGACTATGTAACAAGATGAAGTAACAAATTTCAAAGGAAGCCAATTGTTGTTAGAACCCTCTTGTTAGGTTTTTTTTCAGTTTGCTGGTCACATGACCTTTTTTCCCTATTTAGTCTGGCTCCGCTCTTCTGGTTTTGCTGGACTTCATTGTATTATCTACTCTTAAGCTAGTCGGGAGCTTAGGTGCCTTTCTCAGTCAGTTTTGCTTTATCTTAGGATCTCTAAGTAATTTGTTTTCTGTTTATTTACCCCTGCTACAACTTCTGTTAGGAGGCGTCCACCTTTTCTCCCAGTCCCTAGATCTTGTAGGGATTCCTCCCTCGCATCTATAGGTCTTCGTTCAGACTAGCTGAGGACTTTAGCGGGTCTGGTCGCAGGATCAGGTTCCCCGTTACATCGTAGGGATCCAGCTTAGTTCTATTGTAGGGACAGAATTCCCATCTTTCCTTAGTGCTTGTAGCAGATCATAACAGTAAGTCCAGCCCAAAAAAAAAAAATCTCTAAGGAAAGATTTTCTGTTTCCATCATGGTGTCGGTTCAGGATTTGGCTCAACGCCTGCAGGGACTCTCTCTGGAGGTGACTGAGATCCAGCAACATGTGAGTAGTTGTTCTGGAGCACATTTCGTGGAGCCAAAGGTACGTTTGCCTGATTTATTTTTTGGTGAACAACAAGATTTTTTTTCTTTTAAAAATGCTTGCTTGTTGTATTTCCGTTTGAGACCCAGATCCTCTGGTGATGAATCACAGCGCATAGGGTTCATAATGTCACTTTTGCGCAAAGAACCTCAGGAGTGGGCCTTTTCTCTGCAACCTAGTGATCCATGCTTTAGATCAGTGGATAGTTTTTTTTCTGCTTTGGGGTTATTGTATGACGATCCATGATCGTGTTTCATCAGCTGAGACAGAATTGAGACGTTTGAGACAGGGATCAGGTAATGTGGAAAAATATTGTACTCACTTCCGACGGTGGTCCACTCAGGTGGGGTGGAACGATTCAGCTTTGAAAAGTTTATTTCTTGCAGGGCTAAGTGAAAGGGTTAAAGATTTGCTGATTGCTTATCCTATACCTGTCTTGCATGTGGAAATATATAGTAATGGTAACCAAATCATTCAACCTCTGAATTGATCCTCTCTGCATGTATGCACTCCATTCATTATTAGCAAGGAGCCTGAATGCTCCAATCCCTTCATTGGAATCAAACAGCTGAATGACACAATCCCTTTCTGTCTTGCATGCGGAAATATATAGTAATGGTAACCAAATCATTCAGCCTCTGAATTGATCCTCTCTGCATGTATGCACTCCATTCATTATTAGCAAGCAGCCTGAATGCTCCAATCCCTTCATTGGAATCAAACAGCTGTATGACACAATCCCTTTCTGTCTTGCATGTGGAAATATATAGTAATGGTATGCACTCCATACTTCTGATTGCTGCCAACCACTGCTGTACCATCTTGCAACATAGTTTAATGTGACTGGTAAAGCTTTTGTATAATTCATTTTTTGCACTGTGCTTAATATTTACTGCTGTGTATTCGTGTGACTGGGGCCTCTGTAGATGTTATCAGGTGGAAGGTGCTATAGCATATAGATGTAGCCATCTCTAGTGTCTTTGATGATCTAACCACCCCCTGGTGTGCTGGCCCCAGCTGCCAAATTATCCCAAAGCAGCTCCCACAATCCCACTTTCCTGACCCTGTAGTGTGGGCTATATATTTAGGAGTAGTCTAAGGGGCGCATGCATTGTGGGGGCGCATGCATCCCAGAAGCAAAGCATCACAGAAGACAAGCATCTTGAAAACGGCAAGCATCTTGAAAACGGCAGTTATTCATGGCAGTTAATCAGGGCTGGAATCAGGTACCCCACACTTTGCCTTCTTTTTCATTATGTACATTATCTCTTTTCTCCTGTGTTCCCTTGCCATCCACATTCACCGCCCCATCCCCCCTCCATCACGACTCATACACATCAGCCCCTCTATCCTTTCCTCTACCATGTACAGCTCCCATGCACTCCTCACCTTCCTGAAAAACCTCAGCCCATCTTGCCCAAACACATCACAGAAAAAACCTACTTACAATTCCAATAACTACTTGCTCTTTATCTTCCTACTCCTACTGATTTCAGGGGACATCTCCCCCAACCCTGGTCCACCATCCCCCAACCTCAATCCCTACCCTACCTCATACCGAAACCGTAATAATCTTATTAATATTACTTGCACTCCCTCATCTCCTTCTTTCAATTGTGCCCTCTGGAATCCACGGTCTGCATGCAACAAGCTATCCTTCCTGCACAACTACTTTCTGAACCACTCTCTTAATCTGTTGGCCCTCACTGAAACCTGGATTCAGGATTCTGACACTGACTCCCCTGCTGCCATTTCCTATGGTGGTTTACAGTTCTCCCATTCCCCGAGACCCGCATACAGACATGGTGGTGGAGTTGGCATACTCCTGTCCCCACAATGCACTTTCCAGGTCATCCCCCCAATTCCATCACTCTCATTCCCTTCTTTTGAGGTCCACACCATCAGGCTCTTCCGTCCCCTCTCCCTCAGAGTAGCGGTCATATATCGGCCCCCAGGCTCGCCCACCCAGTTCCTTGACCACTTCTCAGCCTGGCTGCCGCACTTCATGTCCTCAGAACTACCAACCCTTATCCTTGGAGACTTCAACATCCCCATTAACAGCCCTACTTCCACATCTGCATCTCAGCTTCTATCACTAACCACTTCTCTAGGCCTCTCACAGCTTTCAACCTCTGAGACACACAAGGATGGCAACACCCTTGACCTGGTCTTTGTCCGCCTCTGTTCAATCTCACACCTAAATAACTCACCGCTTCCACTCTCTGACCACAACATTCTCTCCTTCACGCTCACAAATCCTACCCAACCCCAGCGCACTCCTACCTACCACACATTCAGAAATCTACAAGCCATTAACCCTCAGACACTTTCAGACTCCCTACACTCATCGCTGTCCCCAATCTCCTCTTTTTCCTGTCCTGATCTGGCTGTTCATCACTACAATGACATTCTTAGAAGCACCCTTGACCAAGTAGCACCGCTCACCCTCAGAACCTCCAAACACACAGTAAAACAGCCCTGGCTCACATTGCAAACTCAACTTCTTCAGTGATGCTCTAGGAGTGCTGAACGCCTTTGGAGAAAAACCCGCACACCAGAAGACTTCATCCACTTTAAATTCATGTTAAGAACTTATAATGCTGCCCTTCACCTCGCCAAACAGACCTACTTCACCACCCTGATCTCCTCTCTAGCCAACAACCCCAAGAAACTTTTTGACACTTTTCACTCCCTCCTCAGGCCAAAAGCACAAGCCCCTATCACAGACATTTGTGCTGACGACCTGGCCTCCCACTTTATAGAAAAAATAGATACTATCCGTCAGGAAATCTGCTCTCAACCACTAAGTGCTGTGACTCCCATCCCACCCTGCATTTCCCCTGGCTCACTTTCCACATTTGATCCCATCACAGAAGAAGAAGTCTCCAGACTCCTCTCTTCCTCTCTTTTTGTAAAAAAACGTATGCACAGCCAATATGAGGGTGCAAGAGTAGGTGCCCAAACCGTAGGAAGAGAAAAGAGACTCTGCACTCAACTTAATGTGGTGAACAAGAAGAAGGAAATTTATTGTGGTCCAAAGTAAACAGCAATATACAGGGGGACGTTTCGGTCTACACGACCTTCATCAGCTACTGTAATAAATTGTAAAAAAAGGAAAATAAAGGGTTTTTCTAAACAAAAAAATTCTTTTAAAAAAAGGAACATAACTGCAAAATAAGTATATACATAATATATGGAAAAACACCTGCTTAACCCCTTAGTGACAGAGCCATTTTGCAGCTTAATGACCGGGCCAATTTTTACAAGTCTGACCACTGTCACTTTATGAGGTTATAACTCTGGAACGCTTTAACGAATCCCGCTGATTCTGAGATTGTTTTTTCGTGACATATTGTACTTCACGTTAGTGGTAAAATTTCTTTGATATGACTTGTGTTTATTTATGAAAAAAAAGGAAATATGGCGAAAATTTTGAAAATTTAACAATTTTCAAACTTTAAATTTTTATGCCCTTAAATCAGAGAGATATGTCACACAAATTTCTTAATAAATAACATTTCCCACATGTCTACTTTACATCAGCACAATTTTGGGACCAAAATTTTTTTTTGTTACGAAGTTATAAGGGTTAAAAGTTGACCAGCGATTTCTCATTTTTACAACACCATTTTTATTTTAGGGACCACCTCACATTTGAAGTCACTTTGAGGGGTCTATATGATAGAAAATAGCCAAAAGTGACACCATTCTAAAAACTGCACCCCTCAAGGTGCTCAAAACCACATTCAAGAAGTTTATTAACCCTTTACGTGCTTCACAGGAACTGAAGCAATGTGGAAGGAAAAAATTAACATTTAACTTTTTTTGCAAAAACTTTAATTTGGAACCTATTTTTTTTTATTTTCACAACTGTTAAAAGAAAAAATGAACCACAAAATTTGTTGTGCAATTTCTCCTGATTAAGCCGATACCCCATATGTGGGGGTAAACCACTTTTTGGGCGCACGGCAGAGGTTGCAAGGGAAGGAGCGACATTTGACTTTTTCAACGCAGAATTGGCTGGACGCCATGTCGCGTTTGTAGAGGCCCTGATGTGTCTAAACAGTGGAAACCCATCACAAGTGACCCCATTTTGGAAACTAGACCCCCTAAGGAACTTATCTAGATGTGTGGTGAGCACTTTGAACCTCCAAGTGCTTCACAGAAGTTTATAACATAGAACAGTGAAAATAAAAAATCATATTTTTTCCACAAAAACAATCTTTTCACCCCAATTTTTATTTTCCCAAGGGTAACAAGACCCCAAAAGTTTTTGTGCAATTTGTCCTGAGCATTCTGATACCCCATATGTGGGGGTAAACCACTGTTTGGGTGCAAGGCAGAGCTTGGAAGGGAAGGAGCGCCGTTTGACTTTTTCAGCGCAGAATTGTCTGGACGTCATGTCGTGTTTGTAGAGGTCCTGATGTGTCTAAACAGTGGAAACCCCCCACAAGTGACCCCATTTTGGAAATTAGACCCCCTAAGGAACTTATCTAGATGTGTGGTGAGCACTTTGAACCTCCAAGTGCTTCACAGAAGTTTATAACATAGAACTGTGAAAATAAAAAATCATATTTTTTCCACAAAAACGATCTGTTTACCCCAATTTTTATTTTCCCAAGGGTAACAAGACCCCAAAAGTTTTTGTGCAATTTGTCCTGAGCATGCCGATACCCCATATGTGGGGGTAAACCACTGTTTGGGCGCACGGCAGGGCTTGGAAGTGAAGGAGCGCCGTTTGACTGTTTCAAACCAAAATTGGCTTGAATTGAAATTGGACGCCATGTCGCGTTTGGAGAGCCCCTGATACGCCTAAACAGTCGAAACCCCCCACAAATCACACCATTTTGGAAACTAGACCCCTTAAGGAACTTATCTAGATGTGTGGTGAGCACTTTGAACCCCCAAGTGCTTCACAGAAATTAATAAACGTAGAGCCGTGAAAATAAAAATCATTTTTTTCCTCAAAAATGATTCTTTAGCCCGCTATTTTTTTTATTTTCCCAAGGGTAACAGGAGAAATTGGACCCAAAAAGTTGTTGTGCAATTTTTCCTGAGTACGCTGATACCCCATATGTGGGGTGAAACCACTGTTTGGGTGCATGGGAGTGCTTGGAAGGGAAGGAGCGCCATTTTGTAATGCAGACTTTGATGGAATGTTCTGCGGGCGTCATGTTGTGTTTGCAGAGCCCTTGATGTACCTAAACAGTAGAAACCCCTGCAAGTGACACCATTTTGGAAACTAGACCCCCCAAGGAGCTTATCTAGATGTGTGGTGAGCACTTTGAACCCCCAAGTGTTTCACAGAAATTTATAAATGCAGAGCTGTGAAAATAAAAAATCATTTTTTTTCTCAAAAATGATTTTTTTAGCCAGCTATTTTTTATTTTCCCAAGGGTAACAGGAGAAATTAGAACCCCAAAATTGGTGTGCAATTTGTCCTGAGTATGCTGATACCCCATATGTTGGGGTAAATCACTGTTTGGGCGCACGGCAGGGCTCGGAAGGGAGGGAGCGACATTTGACTTTTTGAAAGCCACGTCGTGTTTGGAGACCCCCTGATGTGTCTAAACAGTGGAAACCCCCCACAAGTGACCCCATTTTGGAAACTAGACCCCTTAAAGGAACTTATCTAGATGTGTGGTGAGCACTTTGAACCCCCAAGTGTTTCACAGAAATTTATAAATGCAGAGCTGTGAAAATAAAAAATCATTTTTTTTCTCAAAAATGATTTTTTTAGCCAGCTATTTTTTATTTTCCCAAGGGTAACAGGAGAAATTAGAACCCCAAAATTGGTGTGCAATTTGTCCTGAGTACGCTGATACCCCATATGTTGGGGTAAACCACTGTTTGGGCGCACGGCAGGGCTCGGAAGGAGGGAGCGCCATTTGACTTTTTGAACGCCACGTCGTGTTTGGAGACCCCCTGATGTGCCTAAATAGTGGAAATCCCTCAATTCTAGCTCCAACCCTAACCCCAACACACCCCTAACCCTAATCCCAACCCTAATCCTAACCTAAATCCCAACCCTAATTCCAACCCTAACCTTAATTGTAACCCTAACCCTAATTTTAACCCTAACCCTAATTGTAACCTTAACCCTAATTATAACCCTAATTATAACCCTAACCCTAAGGCTAGGTTCATTTTGCGTTTTACCAGCCCGCTCAACACATAGCGTTGACGGGCTGGTAACGGTATAGCATAACACGATCGCGTTATGCTATACCCGCTAGCGCAGAGGAATCAGCAGATGATTCATCTGCGCTAGCGGTGACGGAGCCCAGACGCTGCAGCCCGCGTCCGAGGCTCTGTCACTGAATGATGGCACGTCGCAAACGCATCCCGCTTTACGGCATGCGTCGCGATGCGCCCTCAAATGGGGGTGAATGGCAGCGTTAACGGACTGCGTTACACCGCGTTATACCGCGGTGTAACGCAGTCCGTCTAACGGACTGCCATAACGCAGTATGAACCCAGCTTAACCCTAACGCTAATTATAACCCTAACCCTAATGCTAACCCTAACCCTAATGCTAACCCTAAACCCTAAATTATAACCCTAACCCTAACAGAAAAATGAAAATAAATATAATTTCTATTTTTTATTATATGTCCCTAACTAAGGGGATGATAAATGGGGGGGTTATGTACTGTTTTTTTTATTTTGATCACTGTGATAGTTTATCACAGTGATCAAAATGCACTTTCTGGAGAATGAATGAAATCATTATTGAATCTGCCGCCAAGCAGACGGCGGGCGCACTGCGCATGCGCCCGCCATTTTTTTTTTGCAGGAAGAAGACGCCGGGATCCTGGGGCCTGCGGGAGGACGGAGGACACCGGTAAGTATACGGGGGGGCGATCGGGGGACCGGGGGACCCTCATTTTCTCCCCTCTGATGTGCGATCACATCAGAGGGGAGAGAAATCATTTTTTTTTTTTTTTTGCGATCGCATCTATGCTTGCATAGATGCGATCGCAACACCGGGATCGGTGAATACCGACCCGGATCATGTTCTCTGGGGTCTCGGCTACCCCCGGTAGCCGAGACCCCAGAGAATATTTGCCCATCCCCCCCAGGACACAGCGGCACATAGCGGCGGGCGCACTGAGTATGCGCCCGCCATTTTCTTCATCGCGCCGGCCCCGGGGGACACCGGAGGGCCCTGGGGCCACATACAGGACATCGGGGGCCACATGGGGGTCCCGGGGACCCTTTTTCTCTGTCCTCTGATGTCCGATGACATCAGGGGACAAAGAAATTAAATGACACAACTTTTTTTTTTTTTGTTGCGGTCGCCATTATAGGGTTAATAACGGCGATCGCAACATCGGTGTCGGTAAAAACCGACCCGATTCATGTTCTCTGGGGTCTTGGCTACCCCCGGTAGCCGAGACCCCGGAGAAAATGCGCCTCTGGGGGCGCTATTCACTTTTTCCACAGCGCCGTTAATTAACGGCGCTGTGGTTTAAGTACCCTTAATGACCGCCGTTAAAAGGCGTATCGGCGGTCGTTAAGGGGTTAATAACAAGATTCCAAAAATTATCTTGGTAAACAGACTTCATAGAGATATAATGCATAGAGAATCTTAATAGAGGAGAGAGATATGCGGACTTGTGCATAGAAATAAGAGGAACACATACCCCTGTTTGTTAGGTTTGAACGATATGGACACATCAAATCAGATTTTTCATAGAGACACTGTGAAAAACGGAGGGTAGAAAACATGCGCTTATGCTAGAAAATTGGCACGTGCTGGTATTACATGAAAGGAAATAAAAAGACAGTGCGTGGAGTATATAAACGGTAATGCCTACCACTGGTCAGCATGGGGAATCCATGCGTAATTGTAAGAAGTCCAGATAAGGTGTAATACCTGTACGACATTAGTATGCAATGAGTGATATGAACCGATTGTGAGCTGAATGGTGGGAAAAAAAGGAAAAAACCGTGGATAGCAAACCAGTGAGGAGAAGGACGTCAGCTTCGGCAGTCAGAACGCGGTATCCACCGCTTGTTGTACGCCGGTGATAGTCGGCCACTTCCTGTTAGTTATAGGAAGTGCGGAGAGGGCATGTGACTATGTACAGCCAATAAGAGAAAAGAGAGGAGGAGTACTAAGTTGGGAGGTGACGTGGGCGGAAACGCATGGCCGTGCGTTCCACTTATGATGCTATGTGTGGACCTATTAACTCTAGTACTCACTTGTAACTACTTCATGTTTCAGGACGATTTCTTCCTACAGATTCGCGGGACCGCGATGGGCTCGAACGTGGCACCCCCTTATGCAAATTGCTTCATGGCTGACTTTGAGGAATCCGTCCTCTACCTCCATCCTCTGTTCCAAGAAAATGTCATCACCTGGAAACGGTACATAGATGACATTTTCTGCATATGGGGTGGCACGTTCGAGTCCCTATCCTCCTTCCATCAGATACTTAACGAATCTTGGCCTGGTCTTCAATTTACAGTCACATCCGACATAAACAGGATTAACTTTTTGGACACTATGGTCATGAAGGATGGCAATGGCAAATTATCCACGGATCTCTACATTAAACCTACTGACCGCAATAGTCTCCTGCATTTTGACAGTTTTCACCCCACACCTATGAAGCGGTCCATCCCCAAATCCCAGTTCCATCGGGTAAAACGTATTGTGTCAGATGGAGATACCCGCAATATTCGATTGAAAGAGATGTATTCTAAATTCAGAGATAGGGGGTACCCACAACAGGTTCTTGACTCGTCCGCATCTGATACATCTCCTCCTCGACCAAAGTCAGACAATAGAGTGGCCTTTGTGCATTCTTTCCACCCCTTTTCATATTTAATACACAAGTGTATCCGCCGACATTGGCCCCTTCTCTCCAGGGCACATCCACAAATCTCGGAGTTTCAAAAACCATTTTTACCATGTTTTCGACGGGCACCCAATTTCAGAGATTCCCTTGTTAGAGCTGACTTTGGACCTACCAAAACTAGAACACTACAACGTTTCCTACAATACCCAAAAAATGGCACCTTTCCTTGCCTGAGCTGTACTCAATGCAATAATGTACAGAAGGGAAACACGATACGACATCCTTACACCGGTAGGTCCTTTGACATTAGAGGTTTTTTCACTTGTAACACCTCTTACGCCGTTTACGTCATAAAATGTCCTTGCGGACTATTATATGTCGGGGAGACGACACAATCTGTCAAAGACCGAATATCAAAACACAAGTCTACCATACGGTGTAAAAACTTGATGCTCCCAGTTCCCCACCATTTTGTGACACACGGTCACAATATTGCACAGCTCAAATTCCAGGTTCTCGAACATGTGCCTCAACCCAGGAGAGGGGGCGACCGGATCACATTGTTAAAACGGCGAGAGACCTTTTGGATACACACTTTGGACACATTAACCCCGAAAGGTCTCAATAAGGATTATGATTTACTTGCTTTCATATAAACCCATACCTCAACATTATGTAATAACTCAGTCTGTGACTTTATTATGTTTTTATATATTCCCATTCATTCTGAAGTAATGTCTGCCTCGCTATGTGATTATTAGGTTCACTATTCCCATTTATTCTGATGATATATCTGCCTCAGTATTATAGGGTTCACTATTCAAATATTCCTTTTATTACAAATGCATACTAATCTGTGTTTCTTTCATCTCAGAGCCGATTATACTGAATTTGGCATCCTTTGGGCACAAGCACTGTCTGGATGGACACTCTTTATGACGGACTTTCTACACAGTCCTTAGCCACTCCTCCGAATGTCCCTCCACTCACCAGTACTGCCCAGCACACTGTGGAACGCACCAGTCATCATAAGTGGAACGCACGGCCATGCGTTTCCGCCCACGTTACCTCCCAACTTAGTACTCCTCCTCTCTTTTCTCTTATTGGCTGTACATAGTCACATGCCCTCTCCGCACTTCCTATAACTAACAGGAAGTGGCCGACTATCACCGGCGTACAACAAGCGGTGGATACCGCGTTCTGACTGCGAAGCTGACGTCCTTCTCCTCACAGGTTTGCTATCCACGGTTTTTTCCTTTTTTTCCCACCATTCAGCTCACAATTGGTTCATATCACTCATTTGCATCCTAATGTCGCACAGGTATTACACCTTATCTGGACTTCTTACAATTACGCATGGATTCCCCATCAGTGGTAGGCATTACCGTTTATATACTCCACGCACTGTCTTTTTATTTCCTTTCATGTAATACCAGCACGTGCCAATTTTCTAGCATAAGCGCATGTTTTCTACCCTCCGTTTTTCACAGTGTCTCTATGAAAAATCTGATTTGATGTGTCCATATCGTTCAAACCTAACAAACAGGGGTATGTGTTCCTCTTATTTCTATGCACAAGTCCGCCTATGTCTCTCCTCTATTAAGATTCTCTATGCATTATATCTCTATGAAGTCTGTTTACCAAAATAATTTTTGGAATCTTGTTATTAAGCAGGTGTTTTTCCATATATTATGTATATACTTATTTTCCAGTTATGTTCCTTTTTTTAAAATAATTTTTTTGTTTGGAAAAACCCTTTATTTTCCTTTTTTTACAATTTATTACAGTAGCTGATGAAGGTCGTGTAGACCGAAACGTCCCCCTGTATATTGCTGTTTACTTTGGACCACAATAAATTTCCTTCTTCTTGTTCACCACATTAAGTTGAGTGCAGAGTCTCTTTTCTCCTCTCTTCCTCTCGTCCGACTACATGCACTACCGACCCCATCCCCTCACACCTCCACCAAACTCTCTCTCCAGTTGTCACAACTCACCTAACTACAATCTTTAATCTCTCACTCTCCTCTGGCATTTTCCCATCCTCCTTCAAACACTCCATCATTACTCCGCTACTAAAGAAACCTGCTCTCGACCCTTCCTGCACAAACAACTACAGACTGGTCTCCAATCTCCCCTTCATCTCTAAACTTTTGGAGCGCCTAGTCTACTCCCACCTTACCCGTTACCTCTCCACTCACTCCCTCCTAGACCCTTCACAGTCCGGCTTCCGCCCCCTACATTCGACTGAAACTGCACTCATCAAAGTGACAGCAAAACGTAATAGCGACCACTCTCTGCTCATTCTTCTCGACCTTTCTGCAGCTTTCGACACTGTTGACCACTGTCTCCTACTGTCTAGGCTCCAGTCACTAGGTATTAAGGACACTGCTCTCTCCTGGCTGTCTTCCTATCTTTCTGACCGCTCCTTCAGTGTTTTGTTCTCTGGCTCCACATCATCTCCTCTTCCTCTCACTGTCGGTGTACCCCTGGGCTCAGTCCTTGGCCCCCTTCTCTTCTCTCTCTACATGGCCCCAATTGGACAGACCATCAGCAGATTTGGCTTTCAGTACCATCTTTATGCTGATGACACACAACTATACACGTCATCCCCTGACCTTACCCCCATTGTTCTACAGAACGCCACCGACTGTCTGTCCGCAGTCTCCAACATCATGTCCGCTCTCTATCTGAAACTTAACCTCTCCAAAACTGAACTCCTTCTGCTCCCGCCATCTACTAACCTCCCTAAATCTGACATTTCCCTCTCTGTGGGCAGCACCATAATAACACCCCGGCAGCAGGCTCGCTGTCTGGGTGTTATGTTTGACACCAATCTCTCCTTCACCTCCCATATACAATCTCTTGCCCGCTCTTGCTGTCTACACCTAAAGAACAACTCTAGAATCTGCCCTTTTCTCACCATGGAAACAACAAAAACCCTCACTGTAGCATTGATCCACTCCCGCCTGGACTACTGCAACGCTCTATTACTTGGCCTCCCCATTACTCGACTATCCCCTCTCCAGTCCATCCTTAATGCAGCAGCCAGGGTCATCCATCTGGCTAATCGGTACTCGGACGCGTCCGCTCTTCGCCAGTCCTTACACTGGCTGCCCATTCATTATAGGATCCAATTCAAAGTACTGGTTCTCACCCACAAAGCTCTTCACAGTGCAGCACCCCCCTACATCTCCTCCCTCATTTCTATCTATCGGCCTAACCGACTGCTGTGCTCTGCAAATGACTTTTGACTAACCTCTGCACTAATCCGTACCTCCCACTCCCGACTCCAAGACTTCTCCCGCGCTGCGCCAATCCTCTGGAATGCTCTACCCCAAGAAATTAGGACTATCCACAATTTGCATGGTTTCAGGCGCTCCCTCAAAACACATTTGTTCAGAGTGGCCTATCATATTCACTAATCAAAGTCGTTCTATGTTTAAGTGTGTATGTGTAGCCCATTCACTATCTCCATCCATCCCTCAGTCCCTCAAGATGGCTGGACCATCATTGTAAATGCACCATTGTGTATACACACCTGTACTTTGTAACTCCCCCACCTCATTGTAGATTGTAAGCTCTCACGAGCAGGGTCGGCTTATTTTGCTTTAATTATTGTATTGTTAACATTGTTACTTATGACTTATGTTTTGAAACTGTTAAACTGTAAAGCGCTGCGGAATATGTTGGCGCTATATAAATAAAGATTATTATTATTATCATTATTATTACCTGTTAACTTGCAAGAGGCTATGCAATTAGCCATACGGGTGGATAGGAGACTGCGTGCAAGGGTTAATGAGAGTAAATCTGCCTTGTCAGCTCCAAGTCTGGAGAGGGACTGTACTGACATTGGAGAGCCGATGGAAATTGGAGCAATGGCACCTCACTCTCGGGAAAAAGACCGCAGATTTGCTGAAGGTTTGTGTTTCTATTGTGGCAAGTCTAAGCAGTTAGACGGTTAATAAATTAAGAACTGTGCGCTTCGAATGAATAAAGAAAAAAAAAATGAGGTCAGTTTCGCCCGTATAGCTTGTTTAAACAATAAAGGTGTCTTTCTTTCTGCTACCACTGCTGTTGAGGAGGAATTAATGAAGTTTCGGGTATTTGTGGATTGTGGTTCCACTCTCAATGTGATTGATGGGAAATTTTTGGAAAAACTAAAATTAAAACCCAAACTTCTGTCTTCCCCTATTAATGTGGTTTCTGTGGATGGTTCTCCCTTGAAAAATGTTACTCACCATATCTGTGAATTTCCTCTTACTATTAATGGTGTTCATCAAGAGAATTTGGATTTGGTAGTTTTGAATAATTTGCCCTCACCGGTGATTTTGGGGTTACCTTGGTTAAAATTGCACAATCTGATACTGGATTGGTCTACCAATGAAATTAAGTCCTGGAGTCCTAATTGTTATGACAAATGTTGTAACGGGCGTATTGCTGCTGTAGTTAAGGGGGAGTTACCTGTACCTATTCAGGATTTTTGGAAATTTTTTTCTGATAAGGAATCGCAGGTATTGCCTCCTCATAGAGATTATGATTGTGCAATTGAATTTGTCCCTGGAGCTACTCTTCCTAAAAGCCGTTTATTTAATCTTACCATTCCTGAGAGAAAGGCTTTGGAGGAATAAATACAGACAAGCTTGGCCGCCGGTCACATTAGGCCTTCCAAATCTCCTGTGGCGGTTGGATTTTTTTTTGTTAAAAAAAAGACGGCGGTTTACTGCCTTGTCTAGACTTTCGTGAGATTAATAAAATTACTGTACGCAATCCTTACCCACTGCCATTGATTCCTGATTTGTTTAACCAGTTAGTGGGGGCCAAGTGGTTCTCGAAAATTGATCTTCGAGGGGCATACAATTTGTTGCGCATGAAGGAGGGGGATGAATGGAAGACTGCGTTTAACACTCCACTGGGTCATTTTGAGAATCTGGTTATGCCTTTTGGGCTTTCCAGTGCTCAGGCATTTTTCAGAATCTTATTAATGACATCCTTAGACCTTTGATCGGCAGAAGTGTGGTTGTGTATTTGGATGACATTTTGATTTATTCACCGGATTTGAAGTCTCATTGGAGGAGTGTGCGTGAAGTATTACAGTTACTGAGTGATAATTCACTTTTTGCCAAGCTAGAAAAATGTGAGTTCGCTGTACAGAGACTTAGTTTTTTGGGCTACATTGTCTCCAGTGAAGGTTTTGAGATGGACCCGGTGAAAGTGCAAGCTGTGCAGGATTGGCCTAGACCTATTGGTGTGAAATCAATACAGAGGTTTTTGGGGTTCGCCAATTATTATAGAAAATTCATTAAAAATTTTTCTGTGATTGCCGAACCTCTGACCGATCTCACCAGGAAAGGTGCTGATGCGGTTCAGTGAACTACTGAGGCCATTGAGGCTTTTGTGTTGCTAAAGGAGAGGTTCAGCTCTACTCCCATCTTTGCGCAGCCTGATGTGACTAAGCCATTTTTGGTTGAGGTTGATGCTTCTTCTGTGGGGCTCGGTGCGGTGTTGTCTCAGGAAAAGACGGATGGAGTACATCCCTGTGCTTTTTTTTCAAAGAAATTTTCTGAGTCTGAACTAAATTATGATATTGGTAATCGGGAATTGTTGGCAATTAAACTTGCATTTGAACACTGGCGTCATTTTTTGGAGGGAGCGGAATTTCCAGTTCAAGTCTTCACCGATCATAAAAATCTGGTCTACCTTGACGCTGCCAAGCGCTTGAATGCCCGTCAGGCTAGGTGGGCACTGTTTTTCTCGCGGTTTAATTTTACCGTTACTTACATCCCAGGTACTAAAAATGTTAAAGCTGATGCTTTGTCTCGCAGCTTTTCTCCTATGGTGGGTACTGAGGAGGAGGAAAACATTTTGCAAGAGGGGGTTGTTATTGCTGTTTTGGACTCTGTGTTGGAAGATGAGATTCTTAAAGCACAGGAGAATGCCCCATCTAACACGCCGCATGGGAGGTTGTTTGTGCCTGGTACCCTGAGGAGAGATTTGTTTGTTGAATGTCATGACTCTCGGTTGGCAGGTCATCCTGGAATCTCTGAGACCAAGAGACTTGTGGGTCGCAGCTTTTGGTGGCCTGGATGGCAGAAGGAAGTCATTAAGTGGGTGCGTCAATGCACTGTGTGTGCTAGATCTAAATCTTCTCATAATCCTGCTGCGGGGTTGCTTTGCCCTCTGGAGGTCCCTAGTGCACCTTGGACACATTTGGCTATGGACTTTATTACTGACCTTCCCCCCTCTGAGGGTTTCACTGTCATCTGGGTGGTCGTGGACCGTTTTAGCAAGATGTGTCACTTGGTTCCTTTCATCAAACTGCCCTGCGCTAAGACTCTCACTAAGGCCTTTGTCAAGGAAATTGTCAGACTACATGGCGTTCCTACTGACATTGTTTCCGATAGGGGACCTCAGTTTGTGGCTCGTTTTTGGCGCGCTTTTTGTGACAGGTTGGGAGTTCATTTGTCGTTTTCGTCCGGATATCATCCTGAGTCTAATGGCCAGACAGAAAGGAAAAACCAGGATGTTGAGCAGTTTTTGCGTTGTTTTGTGACTGATAATCAAGAGGGGTGGTCTGAGTTTCTGCCACTTGCTGAGTTTGCTCTTAACAACCATACATCCGCTTCTGCTGGTTGTTCGCCTTTTTTTTGTTGTACTGGGAGACATCCGTTGTTTGGGGCATTTTCCAAGTTGGGATCGGCTGTACCTGAAGAGAATTTTTCTGTGATTTGGAGAGAATTTGGACTGATGTGCGTGGTAATCTTCTGGAGGCTAACAAAAGATCCAAAGTGTATTTTGATAGAAAACGACAAGAGGTTTTGTTTGCTATTGGTGACATGGTTTGGTTGTCCTCTAAGAATCCGCGCTTGAGGATTCCGTCTAAGAAATTGGGTCCCAAGTTTGTAGGGCCCTTTAAGGTGCTTCAGGTTATTAACCAATCCGCTGTTAAGTTGGAGCTTCCTACTTCCTGGAAGATTAATCCGGTGTTTCATGTTTCTCTCTTGAAAAAAGCTGAGGTCTCAGATGGAGACGTCTCGGCCACTGTTCCCCTGGTGGTGGAGTAGGGGCAATATGAGATTTCCCGCATCCTAAATTCTAGACGGTATAGAGGGAGTTTGCAGTACCTCGTCACTTGGAAGGGTTATGGATCCGAGGATAACTCATGGGTGAGGGTGGATGATGTTTCTGCGCCTAGACTTGTCAGAGCATTTCACAAGAGGTTTCCGGATAAGCCTAAGTCCTAGGGGATCCGGAGGATCCTCTTAGAAGGGAGGGTACTGTTAGAACCCTCTTGTTAGTTTTTTTTTTCAGTTTGCTGGTCACATGACCTTTTTTTCCCTATTTAGTCTGGCTCCGCTCTTCTGGCTTTGCTGGACTTTATTGTATTATCTACTCTTAAGCTAGCTGGGTGCTTAGGTGCCTTTCTCAGTCAGTTTTGCTTTATCTTAGGATCTCTAAGTAATTTGTTTTCTGTTTATTTACCCCTGCTACAACTTCTGTTAGGAGGTGTCCACCTTTTCTCCCAGTCCCTAGATCTTGTAGGGATTCCTCCCTCGCATCTACAGGTCTTCGTTCAGACTAGCTGAGGACTTTATCAAACAAAAAAGAAAGGAGCGTATACCATATCTCAAAAAATATCTCAATCTTTATTACAATATTATAAAATGCCAACAATATAGGCCCGAATAAACGTAGAGGTGTGACGAGGATAAGCTGTCGGTAAGAGAGACAGCAACAGACTAATGGATAGCCAGGGTATATCATGTAAACATGAGGTCATATATATCAATATATATATAAGAAGAAATCGGTACAACAGATCTCCACATGTAAATTAATGACCACAT
>JARQOD010001715.1:37160-91518 GCA_033576555.1 Oophaga sylvatica | reverse complement strand
CACATATTTCTGCCCATCCAGTGCCTCGGGTGTCAGAAAAAAAAAAAATTGGCACATATATTCTGCACCTTACGTCCCTCCGGAGTCAAAAAAAAAAAAAAATTTGGGCAAAAATTTGTTCTGCCCCAAATACAGTGCCCCGGAGAAAAAAAAATAAAAAATTGGGCAACAAATATTCTGCGCCATACAGTGACTCCGGTGTAAAGAAAACTAAAAAGTTGGCCACATATTTTTCTCGCCATCCAGTGCCTCCGGAGTCAAAAAAATAAGAAATTGGGCACATATATTCTGGCCTTACAGGGCCTCCGGTGTCAGAAAAAATAAAAAATTGACAGTGTATAGGGCACACCGCCGTCAAACAAAATCTGACGGTCGTCACGCCCACATCATTTAATCCGTCCCCCCTGGGATTTGATCTTTCTGGACTTTGATCAGGCGGGAAATTGAGCTGCTGGATTTGTGAATTTCAATCAATGTGATTTATTCGTCCTATTGTATTTTATCCAGTGGTTTTGTTAGTCTGTGGATTATTATGTATAAAAGAGGAGAGAAACTTTTAAGGACCCAGTAATTGTATAAGGAGTTCTATTAAATACAGACTTCTGTATATAACTAGTAATAAGGATTTTTTTAGTGAAATAAAGAGTGAATCTTGATTTTATACTTTTTTGTGGAGAGAAACTTTTAAGGACCCATAAAGCTGTAAAGCACTACTGTGGTGGAAAGCTTATCAAGCTGCTAAAAGGTTTTATTTTTTAGTATTATCCAGGATATAAGTTTTAAACTACAACTGCAAAGGCAATTTAATTTGAAGTATCCCCTTATAACAAATTTGGAATTATGACGCTCAACTTATGTTTTATTCAGTATATATATTTTTAGCTTGGCCGTGTATCTACATTTAAATATAAGGACTGGGAAGAATGTAATGACAGGAGTTAGGAATTTCCAGATAGTTTCTGAGTTTCGTGAAATAAGACTTTGTTAAGACCCGGGTAATTATTACCAAGTGTGGTACAAGGCAGTGTTGTGTTAGAAGTCTAAATATTTTTCTATCTAGGGCATTGTTGACATGAATTGTCAGAATGAGTAAAAGGCGATAGGGTAATTTAATTGCTAGAAGCCGCAATGAATTAGTGTTGTATTGTGTATAGTTGGCCAAGACAGTTGTGAGAAGGCCCATAGCTTAACAGTCTATTGAAATTTTTGTTTATTACCTGTAAATGTGTAAAGTTTTTTTATCTGTGTGTCTGATAATGAGCTCTTTTAAGTCAACCAGTAAATGTATCCTTTGACCACTCTAATTGTGTGGGGAAAGTCAGGCGAGGTCACATTAGAGATGGTCATATTTGTCATGCAGATATTACAAATTTACAGAATGGTTTATCGTATTTTTAAAAAGCAATGACACGGTATTGTAAAACAAGATTACAAGATTTTTTTTTTGTAATAAATACATCTCAAAGACATTTCAGGCATTGAACAACTGTAACACCAAAATGACTTATTAGCCCCCCAGTTTGACTAATTGTTATGACTATAAAGCCCTTTTAAGGCCGGGATCTGTGTATTTGGGTCTGTAACAAAATAAAACTATTTCACAAACTTTTTAACATACCTGTGCGGGCCATGTATTTCCATAATATTCGATTTTGATCACCATTCAAAAAAAAATTTTGGGGCTTTGCTTGAGCTGTGTGTTAGTAAGTTTAGAGATGCTCAGTTTAAAATGAACAGGACAATTTTGGAGAATGTTGTGAAGGTCCTGCAAAATTGGGTTTTTTACAGATAGCCATTATTATCAGCATTGTAACCTGCCAAAAACCAACACATTATGTGTGTTCTTCTAGCATGACCATAAAACCGAAGGTTTCTAGCAAAATAATAGATAAAGTTTTAAAGGACATCTGCTGGGAAATCACTAAATTTATATGTGGGGAAGGACACATTGTTGCAAGTTTAGAGGACAGGAGTTTTTAGGTTTAATACTGATAGACATATTGTGAACTGCATATGGGGGCCAGTGAGACACCATATTTTTAACATTTTAGTACTTCACAGAATTATTTTGCTTTTAATTTTTTTTTATTTGTTTAAAAGGATCGTGTACGAGGATTTTATTTTTAATACTGTAGACATATTGGAACTGAATATAGGGTCCATGTGAACACCATATTTTTCAACTTTTTAGCTCCTTACAGATTATTTTTAACTTTTTGCTCCTCACAGATTTATTTTAATTATTTTTTTTTATTTTGCTTAAGGATCATTCAGAGGAGTTTTTATTTTAAAATGATAGACATATTGTGAACTGACATAAAGGGGTCCATGTGAGACACCATTTTTTCAACATTTTAGCTCCTTCACAGATTATTTTCAACATTTTTGCCCTTCACAGATTTATTTACATTATATTTTTTTATTTTGCTTAAGGATCATGTACAGAGGAGTTTTTTATTTTTAATACTGATAGCATATTGTGAACTGACATATAGGGTCCATGTGAGACACCATATTTTTTCACATTTAGCTCCTTCACAGAATTATTTTGCATTATAAAATTTTTTATTTTCCTTAAGGATGTGTACAGAGGAGTTTTTATTTTTTAAAATTACTGATAGACATATTGTGAACTGACATATAGGTCCATGTGAGACACCATATTTTTCAACTTTTTAGCTCCTTCACAGAAATTTTGCATTATATATTTTTTTATTTTGCTTAAGGACCCCGTGTACAGAGGAGTTTTTATGTTTTAATACTGATAGACATATTGTGAACGGACATATAGGGTCCATGTGAGACACCATTTTTTTCAACTTTTTAGCTCCTTCACAAAATTATTTTGCATTTATTTTTTTATTTTGCTTAAGGATCGTGTACAGAGGAGTTTTTATGTTTAATACTGATAGACATATTGTGAACTGACATATAGGGTCCATGTGAACACCATATTTTTAACATTTTTGCTCCTTCACAGATTTTTTTTAAATTTTATTTTTTTATTTTTCAACTTTTTTTGCTCCTTCACAGATTTATTTTACATTATATTTTTTATTTTGCTTAAGGATCATGTACAGAGGAGTTTTATATTTTAATACTGATAGACATATTGTGAACTGACATATAGGGTCCATGTGAGACATGCCTGGACAAGTCCGGGCATGTCCGGGCATGCCCTGGACAAGCCCTGGTCAGGGACAGCCGTGGAAAAAACAATACTGAAATCAAAAACTATGTGCTGGCCGTTAACACACGCATAGTCATCTAGAAAATATTGAGCGATTGCTTCACAAACCCCCTCAAGGCAAAGTTGAATGTTAACGTTCCCGCTATGAGCTACACACATGACCAACTGTAAAGCCTGGGATGCGTAGCGTTCTTGTTGCACAGGCCTAATTTTAAAGATGCTATGCCATCAGATATAAAAGACAGGCATGTTGGGACGTGTCCCGGCCTATTTTGCACAGGACCACACCTATGCAACGATTTTGACCACCATCCACAAAAGGGGTACAAACTTTTTAGCATAGCTGTGTTTCTGGCTCTCACTGCTATTTTAAAAGTTACCATAAATACTGTAGGAACCAAGATGTGTTAATTGATAATAACACGATTTCAGCAACTTGATGACAAAATTTAGAGCAAATTCGTTATTTCGGAACTGACATTCCGGGCATGCCCGGGCAAGTCCCGGGCCTCTACAGCTCGCCCCTATAGTGTTTGTTTAATGTAGGTGGCAAACAGATCATCGCTGGTGTTTGGAAATACCATATCTCATAGATGGTGGTGATCCTCTGAAACATTTTTAAACATTTCACACCACTCATGCACCCACACACTCTTATGGTGTACCAGCACCCTGCAGCTAGCGCTTTTTGTGACCTTATCTGCATCATTTTTCATTATAACACAGGGACAGCCATGGAAAAAACAACCCTGAAATTCAAAAACTATGGCTGTCCGTTAACACACGCACAGTCCCCCCCAGAAAATATTAAACGAGTTGCTTCACAAACACACAAGGCGTGGTGTTGCCAATGTTCTCGTATGCGCTACATACATGACCGCTGATAGCCTGGGATGAGGCAGCGTTCTTTCAGCAAAAGGCCCGTTTTTAAAGACGCTAAAGCCCCATCAAAATATAAAAAAAACAGGCTGTTGGGACGTGTCCCGGACTATTTTGGCACAGAACCACACCTATGCAACGATTTTGATCAGCATTCAACAAAAAATTGCGTGCAAACTTTTTAGCATACGCGTCACACACAAAGGCGACGACACCTCGGGCTACACATTTACCGGTATTTTCAAAACACACTGCCTTAACAATAAAGTAAAAATCGTGGTGACCTGCATTGTGGTCTATAAATGTATAGTCTGAAAATTTACCGTTGCTAAAGAACAGTAAAAAGTCGTGCGTACAACTACATCCTCAAACTCCCCGACTATCACAAACACTATTGCCTACAGAGGGCGGCCCCGCGAGAAATTCTGGATGTGGTTCAAGAGGCTCCATGCCTTGACCGATTGTTTGCGCGTGAATGCTGACATTTCCAGGGTCTTATAGTTGGGGTTTAAATGCGCTGGGGGCTCGTGTATTTGGCCCCTAGGGGGTAATGCGTGATCTTTTAATTATTTTTCAATTCATAACCAAAACTTCTCAGGCAGACAGGTTTATTTCACAGAAGTTACTGTACATTTGCATAATTTTGTTTAAAATCGCACAGTTCTGCGATAATGTCGGGTGTTGGACACGCCTTATCAGTCTCTCATACGTGTCGCAGAAAGATTTAGTCTGTTTGCGAGAGTTTATTATGCACGTTACTGTGCAGACATGTCAAGAAACATTTTGGTGTGTTCACCAGTCCATACGGGTGTTGGCATGTAAGGTGAGCGACCATCATCCTTCTGCTTCTTACTTACACGACGGCGCGATACCGCCGTTTCTTTGACGGTAATGCATGGGCTGAATTGGCAGTGTTGGTACCGCACTGTTATTTGCAGATTCTGTAGCTTGACACAGAAGTATTTCTTACCCCAACCACTCTCCGTATTCCCGGGGTGTGCGATTGGCGCGTCGCTTTCCTCCACGATACGCGACACACCGGTGAACGTGGTTCAGTTCTCAACTCCGCTCTGTTCTCAAATCCATAATTGGTTTGTTTGCAAAACCGCGAATGACGTCCTCCGTAACTAAAGAAAAGACACTGGTGTAGTTAACCGCTAAGGGGTGAGATATAGGAAAAGCACAGGCCCCACTTTATCTGATTCAGCGCGCATTTTAAAGCTACCAGCCCCCGATTTCTGTGAAACCATGATGATTGTTTGTATAATACACTATAGAGAGGCCTAGTCATATATAAACTTACAAGTATCCCCCGGGTGCTGATCTACAGAAAATCGAATTCAGAATCACGCTGCCCGGGCCGCCGCCGTATGGGGCTGTTTTCTCCATCAAACTGCAACCTCACGGGCGTACTTTAGCAGCTGTAAATAAAATAAAAACTACATAAATGCCAAAGAAATCACAAAGCAAATTGACAAGGTAAATAAAACTATTACCGCAGAAATTTTTTTTTGGGCGTGTTAACTACACTATAAGTTGCGTAACATATATGCTTACAAGCCTGTTGTCGTATGGGGGTGTTTTCTTTTTCAAGCTGCAACCTGCACGCTGTTTAACAGCTGAAATAAAATATGACTGCCTCAGAAATGATACTAAAGCACACGCGCATAAAGCTAAATTCGCAAAGATACCGTAACAAGCGTAAATAAAATTTAATCCGCTAGTTAAGGGTGGGTACCCCGGGGTACAGAGATACAGACACATAACAGACGTGTTTCAAGACCCCGCTCCTTTTTTCTGTTCCACGACGTGTGCTTAGCTAATCCTCCATCTTTTGGAGCGTAGGTATCGCGCGGTTAGAGGATTATAGTCCGTTTCTCCGAACTCAACCCCGGAATCCGGGGGGATCCTCCACAATCTCAACATGGGAAATGCGATGCTCGAGCGCCTCAGCCGCCACGGTGTTTTTCAACCGCCCAGTCCGTCAGGGTATCTTTTATGAGAAATTGTATGTACAGTCCAACTTCTTTTGAAATAAACTTTGCCTGGAACGTGTGGTTAGAATTAAAAATAAAATTAAAATGATCACGCTTACACCCTAGGGGCCGTCACGAGCCCCCAGCGCATTTTCACAACTATAATGACCCGGAAATGTCACATTCACGCGCAAACAATCGGGCAAGGCATGGACCTCTTGCACCACATCCAGAAATTCTCGCGGGGCCGCCTCTGAGGCAATAGTTTGTGATAGCTCTGGGGTTGAGGATGATAGTTGACGCACGATTTTTATGTTTTTAGCAACGGTAAATTTTCAGACTATACATTATAGCCACAATGCAGTCACCACGATTCTTACTTTATTGTTAAGGCGGGTTTTTGAAAACTCCGGGAAATGTGCAGCCCGAGGTGTCGTCGCCTTGTTTTGACGCGTATGCTAAAAGTTTGCACGCAAATTTTTTGTTGAATGCTGATCAAAATCGTTGCATAGGTTGGTCTGTGCCAAAATAGTCCGGGCACGTCCCAACATGCCTGTCTTTTATATCTGATGGGCTTAGCGTCTTTAAAAACAGCCTGTGTTGAAAAATAAAAAAAATAAGCAAAAAAATCTGTGAAGGAGCAAAAATGTTGAAAAATATGGTGTCTCACATGGACCCTAATGTCGTTCACATATGTCTATCCCGTATTAAAAACACAAAAAAACTCCTTGTACACGATCCTTAAGCAAAATAAAAAAAATATATAATGCAAAAAATTCTGTGAAGGAGCTAAAATGTTGAAAAATAAGGTGTCTCACTGGACCCTATATGTCAGTTCACAATGTCATCAGTATAAAACAAAAAACTCCTCTGTACACGACCTTTTAAACAAAAAAAAAAATTAATGTAAAATAAATCTGTGAAGGAGCAAAAATGTTAAAAAATAACTGTGAAGGAGCTAAAATGTTTAAAATATGGTGTCTCACATGGACCCTATATGTCAGTTCACAATATTCTATCAGTATTAAAAAATAAAAACTCCCTGTAAACATGATCCTTTTAAACAAAAAAAAAATATAATGTAAAATAAATCTTTGGGAAAGGAGCAAAATGTTGAAAAATAAATCTGTGAAGGAGCTAAAAATGTTGAAAATATGGTGTCTCCTGGACCATAGTCATTCACAATATGCTATCACTATTAAAACATAAAAACTCCCTGTACACGATCCTTAAGCAAAATAAAAAAAATATATAATCAAAAAATTCTTGAAGTGCTAAAATGTTGAAAAAATGGTGTCTCACATGCCCTATGTCAGTTTTTTCCCCAAAATCTCATCAGTATTAAACCATAAAAACTCCTGTCCTCTAACCTTGTTTTAAAAATGTGTCCTTCCCCACCATATATTCAGTGATTCTAACAGAGATGTCCTTTAAAACTTATTCTATTATGTTTGGTAAGAAACCTTCGGTTTTTATGGTCAGTGCTAGAAGAAACACACATAAATGGTTGTTTTGGCATGTCAAAATGCTGTAAAAGTGAGCTATCTGTAACAAAAACCCATTAGCACGACCTTACACATTCCCCCCAATTGTCCTGTTCATTTTAAACTGAGCATCTCAAAAATTACTAACACACAGTCAGCATGCCTCAATTTTTTGTTGAATGGTGATCAAAATCGAATATTATGGACTAGAGTACATGGCCCGAACAGGTATGTTAAAAAGTTTGTGAAATAGTTTTTTTTTAGTTACGACTAACAGTACACAGATCTCCTGCCTAAAAGAGGCTTATTATCATGACAATTTGTACACTGCGGCAAATAAGTCTTTTGGGCCCACAGTTAGTTCAATGCCTGAAATGTCTTTGAGATGTATTTATTTATTAAAAAAAAAAAAATCTTGTAATCTTGTTTTTCAATACCGTGTCATTGCTTTTTAAAAATACAATAAACCATTCTGTAATATTGTAATATCTGCATGACATAAATGACCATCTATAATGTGACCTCGCCTTGACTTTCCCCACACAATAAGTGGTCATAGGTCATTTATGGTTTATTAAAAGAGCTCAGTATCAGACACACAGATAAAAAACAACTTTACACATTTACAGGTAATAGAGACAAATAAATTCAATAGATGTTAAGCTATGACCTTCTCACAACGTGCTTGGCCAACTTACACAAAAACAACACTAATTCTATATGCGGCTTCTAGCAATTGAATTACCGTAGCATCGACCTTCACTCATTCTGACAATTCATGTCAAAATGCCATAGTAGAAAAATATTTAGACTTTAACCAACACATGCCTTGACAACACTTGATAATAAGTTACCGATCTGTAACAAAAGTCTGTATTTCACTAAAACTCAGAAACTAGTCTGGAAATTTCCTAACTCCATGTCATTACATTCTTCCCATCCTGATATAAGTGTAGATACACGGCCAAGCTAAAAATATATATACTGAATAAAACTAAAGTTAGCGTCATAATTCCAAATGTGTTATAAGGTATACTCAAATTAAATTGCCTTTGCAGTTGTAGTTTAAAAACTTATATCCTGGATAATACTAAAAAATAAACACCTTTTAGCAGCTTGATACAGCTTTCCACCACATATGCTTTACATGCATTTACTGGGTCCTTAAAGTTTTCTCCACAAAAAAATAAAATCAAGATTCACTCTTTATTTCACTAAAAATCCTTATATACTAGTTATATACAGAAGGCTGTATTTAACTAGAACTCCTTTTAAAAATTACTGGGTCCTTAAAAGTTTCTCTCCTCTTTAATACACTAATACTCCACAGACTAATCAAAACCACTGGATAAAATATCAATAGAGACGAATAAATCAATTGATTGAAATTCACAAATCCAGCAGCTCAGATTTCCCAGCCTGATCACAAGTTCCAGACAGAACAAATCCCAGGGAGACGGATTAAATATAGGGGGCGTGACGACCTGTCAGATTTGAGTTTGACGAGCGGTTGTGCCCCTATAATACTATTGACCACATATATTCTGCGCCATACAGTGCCTCCGGAGTCTGAAAAATAAAAAAATTGACCAATATAATTATTCTGCGCCATCCAGTGCCTCCGGTGTCAGAAAATAAAAAATTGGGACACATTATTCTGCGCCATACAGTGTCTCCGGTGTCAGAAAAATAAAAAATTGACCACGTAATTTCTGCCGCTATACAGTGCATCCGGAGTCAAAAAATAAAAAATTGGGCACATATATTCTGCGCCATACAGTGCCTCCGGTGTCATATAAATAAAAAATTGACCACATATATTCTACGCCATACAGTGCCTCCGGACTCAGAAAAATAAAAAAATTGGGCACATATATTCTGCGCCATACAGTGCCTCCGGTGTCAGATAAATAAAAAATTGGGCACATATATTGTGCGCCATACAGTGCCTCCGGTGTCAGAAAAAAAAAATTGGGCACATATATTCTGCCCAATACAGTGCCTCCGGTGTCTGACAGAAAAATAAAAAATTGGGCCAATATATTCTGTGCCATACAGTGCCTCCGATGTCAGAAAAAAAAAAATTAGGCATTATATATTTCTGCGCCATACAGTGCCCCAGTGTCGAAAAATAAAAATTGGGCACTTATATTCTGTGCCATCAGTGCCTCCCGATGTCAGAAAAATAAAAAAATTGGGCATATATATTCTGCACCAAACAGTCCTCCAGTGTCAGAAAAATAAAAAATTGGGCACATATATCTGCACCATACAGTGCCTCCGATGTCAGAAAAATAAAAAATTGGCCACAAATCCTGCCCATGCAGAGCCTCCGGTGTCTGACAGAAAAATAAAAAATTGACCCACATATATTCAGCGCCATACGGTGTCTCCAGTGTCAGAAAAATAAAAAATTGGGGCCCATATTTTCTGGCCCCCATCCAGTGCCCCCGGGTTAGAAAAAAAAAAATTGGCATATATATTCTGCGCCTCCAATGCCTCCGGGTTTTTAAGATAAATAAAAAATTGGGGGGCATAAAAAATTTTTCATCCAGGGGGTCCGTGTCAGAAAAAAAAAATTGGGGACATAATTCTGCGCCATACGGGCCCCCCGGTGTCTGACAGAAAAAGAAAAAATTGGCCTATATTCTGCCCCATACAGTGCCTCCGGTTCTGACGAAAAATAAAAAATTGGGCACATATATTTTTGTGCCATACAGTGCCTCCGATGTCAGAAAAATAAAAAATTGGGTATATATTCTCGCCATACGTGCCTCCAGTGAAGAAAAAAATAAAAAATTGGGCAAATATATTCTGCCCCCAAAACAGTGTCCCTTTTGTCAAAAAATAAAAAAATTGGGCATAAAAAATTTGGCACCATACAGTCCTTTTCCAGTGTAAAAAAAAATAAAAAATTGAAAACAATTTTCTGCCCATACAGCCCCTCCGATGTCAGGAAAAAAATTTGGGGGCCACATATATTCTGGGGGGGGGGCCAAACATGCCCCGGGGGTTTCTGACGAAAAAAAAAAATTTTGCCCATATATTGGGGCCCCAAAAACGGTTGTCTCCAGTTTTCGGCAAAAATAAATAATTTGGGCAAAATAGGGGGGCGCCATCCAGTGCCCCGGGGTTGTCAAAAAAAAAAAATTGGGCATATATTTTCCCCTGCCCATCCTTTTGCCCCCGGGGGGTAATAAAATAAAAAATTGAGAAAAAAAATTTTTTCCTGCGCCATCCAGTGCCCCGGGGTTGGGTCGAAAAAAAAAATTGGGCACATAATTCTGCGAAAAAAGGGCCCCGGGGTTGTGGGGACAGAAAAAGAAAAAATTTGGGGGCCACATATATTCTGCCCCAAACGTGCCCCCGGGGTGTCTGACAGAAAAAAAAAAAGGGCACATTATTCTGTGCCATCAGTGCCTCCTTTTGTCAAAAAAAAAAAAAAATTGGGGGGAATATTTTTTCTCCCCAAAAACAGTGCCTCCAGTGTCAGAAAAAAAAAAAATTGGGGGGCACATAATTCTTCCCTTTTATTTTTGCCCCCGATGGTCAGAAAAAAAAAATTTTTGGGAAAATATATTTTCCCCCCTACGTCCTTTTAAATGTCAGAAAAAAAAAAATTTTGGACCACATATATTCTGCCCCTTTTACGTGCCTCCGGGGGCAAAAAAAAAAAAATTGGGGCCACATATATTCTGCCCAAAATTCATTGCCCCGGGGTTTCCTGACAGAAAAAAAAAAAAATTGCCCCCCCCATATTTTCATCCCCAAAAAGGTTTTGCCCCCCAGTGTAAAAAAAAAAAAAAATTGGGGGCACTTATATTTGCGCCCCCCAAAATTTGCCCCGGGGTGTCAAAAAAAAAAAATTTTGGGCAAAAAATATTTCCCCCAACCCAGTGCCCCCCGGTTTTAAAAAAATAAAAATTTGGCCACATTTTTCCCCCCATACAGTGTTCCCCGGGCAGAAAAAAAAAATTGGGCACATTTATTCAGCGTTTTCTGCCCCTTCCCCGGTTTTGTGGGGCAGAAAAATAAAAAATGGGGCACATTTTTCTGCCCATAGGGGGCCCCCGGTTTGTCTGACAAAAAAAGAAAAAATTGGGCACTTTTTATTTTAAAAAAATACAGTGCCCCGGTCCCCTGACAAAAAAAAAAAAAAGGGGCCCCACTTATTCTGTGCCCCCCCTTTGGCCCCCGGGTCAGAAAAAAAAAAAATTGGGCACATATATTCTGCGCCTTACAGTGCCTCAAGTGTCTGCAGAAAAAAAATTTTTGGGCCATATTTCCCCGGCCCATCCAGTCCCCCCGGGGTTGTCAAAAAAAAAAAAAATTGGGGGCCACATATTTCCCCTTCCCCAAAAACACCCCTCCATTTTTCAGAAAAAAAAAAATTTTTTTTGCACATTATTTTGCGCCCCCCGGGCCCCGGGGTGTCTGACAAAAAAGGGGAAAAAATTGGGCAAATTTTTTCTGCCCAAAATTAAAAGTCCCCCCTTGTCAAAAAAAAAAATTTTGGGCACTATATTCTGCGCCATCCATGCCCCGGGGTGTCAAAAAAAAAAAATTTGTGCCATATTTTCTGCGCCTTAGGGGGCCTCCGGTGTCTGCGAAAAATAAAAAAATTGGGCACATATTTGGGGGCCCTTTTAACGTCCTTTTCCGGGGTGTCAAAAAAAAAAAATTTGTGCCATATATTTGCCCCCATACGGGCCCCGGGTTTTGTCTGAAGAAAAAAAAAATTTTGGGCACATATATTCTCCCCCCATAGGGGGCCCCGGGTTTTGTGGGGAAAAAAAAAATTAAAAATTTTTGCAAAAATATTTTTTCCGCCCAATCCTTCCTCCGGTGTCAAAAGCTAAAAAAAAAAAATTTTGGGAAAAAATTTTTAAAAAACCTTTTCCCCTTTTCCTTTTAAATTCATAATAATGCCCCCCAAACAAAAAGGGTCTTTCTCGGAAAAAAATTTTAGGAAAAAAAGAAAAAAAAGGGGAACTCAAAAGGTTGGGGGAAGTAGGGGAAAAAAAAACAGCACCTTAAAATAGCAGGGGGGAAGACAGGGGTAAAAAAAAAGGGGTTTCCCCTCATTTTCTCACACAAGAAAAGCGAAAACGATGCGCAAAGCTGCCCCCTAAAAAGGCATAGGTTTTGCCCCAAGAAAAAAAATGACAGAAGGGGGGCTTCCCCCAGCCCCCGCAAAGCAATGTGAGTTACAAAGTTTTAGGTGCAAAAAACCCCCCCACTGGGGTAAGAAGTAAGATGTAGCAACTCTGCTTTGCTTGCAAAAAACTTTCAAAAAAACGACATTGAAGCGTGCTGTTTGGCCCAATGAAAAAAAAATGCTTTTTTTGGTAATGCAACCCCCATTTCCAAAATGAAATTTTTACAACAAATTTTGTCAAATGGAGCCGATACGGGAAAAAATTTACGAATGAATCCCATATTACTAATTGCAAAAAGGAAAATTGGGGAAACCAAAAACCCCCAAAATTTTATGGAAAACAAAAACCCATACAATAGTGCAAACGTTTTGGGGCATAAAGGGGGTAAAAAAATTGACCAAAAAATTAAAACCCCGGCTTTAGGCCTTTTTTCTGCTAGGGGAATCCTTGGGCAAATTTTTTCCAGAAAAAATTCCCCCAAAAACCCAACCCCAAGGGAATCCCAAAACATTCCTCAGTTTTTTTTTTTTGGGGATTCGGCTAAGGGGCCTTGAATAAAGAATGCAAAATCCCCAAAAAGGGGGGGAAAACCCCATTCGAATGTTATGGAAAATCTACAAAAATTTTTCCTCGAAGACCCCCTTTCCTTTTCTACGAAATTTTCCAAAATATTTTGAATTTTTGAACAAAAAAAAATGAAAAAAGCAAATCTAAAAAACCCAAAAATCCTTTGGGGATAAAAAACATACTTTGGAAAAAAAAAGTAAAACGATCCCCCCCGGAAAAAAATTTTAAAATGCTCCAACCCCCAAGGGGAAATTTTTGCGGCCTTTTCCCAAAACAGCGCAGATGGTCCCCCCCCGGGAAAACCGGGGGAAAAATTACCATTTTTCCAAAAAGGGGCACTTTACAAAATATATCAATCCTGAGTAGCCCCCTGGGACCCAATGTGCCCCCCTTTTTTTTTCCCTTGGGGAAAACCCGGGGGGGACTACAGAACTAAAAAAAAGGGGTTGGTGGGGGGAAATGTGACAAAACTTAATTTTGGTATTCATCCTTTTTGGGGGGCCATGGGGTTGTGGTACTTTTAACCCCCCCAAGGGGGAAAAATTAAAAACCCCAATTTTGGTTTTTGACCCCTTTGCAAAAAGGGGGAAAAAAATTTTTTTAAATTGCGTAAAAAAAAAAAAAATTTTCCAAAGACTGTAAGAGGGGGAAGAATTGACCCTTTTAAAACCAATTCGTAACCCCCCACCATTTCGGGGTTCCTAGATCCCCTCCTTTTAAAAAAAAATTTATATTTTCCATCAATTTCCAAGGGGAAACCCCAAGAATATAAAAACAAAAAATTCCAAAAAGATGCGGGAAAATGGTAAAGGAAATTTGGGGCAAACCTCCCTTATTTGCAACAAAAAACGTGCAATCCAAAAGGAAAGGGGGAAAATAAAAAAAATTTTTACTTCCCCCCAGCAACCATAAAGGGGCCTTTTGTAGCACGAGTATTTAAAAAATTGAAAATAAAAATTGCTACTTGAAGTTTTAACCCAAAACATACCACAGTTTGGGGACACCCCTATTGGTATGGGTGTAGGTAATTGAGTTCCAAAAAAGAGGGCCCTTTTACGGAAACATCTTGGTTTTTAAAGGCCCCCCAAAAACCCAAACCCCCGGGAAAAAGAAAAAATTGGGGAAAAAAAATTGGGGTTTTGGGGAAAAGCTCCCGCTTTTAAAAAAAACCCCATCCCCAAACTTTTAAAAAAATAAAATTTGGGATGATACATGGCCCCTGTGGCCAACTTAATCCAAATGCCCCTTAAAAGGACAAGGGGGAAATGAAAAAAAAGGCTTTCCAAAGTTTCTTTTCCGAACAAAAGCAATTAAAAAAGGGTCCCTAAATACCAACGGGGGATGATAACAACTTTGTTGCCTTGGGGGAAAAAAGATTGATAATAGTTTTGGGGTTTTGCACAATCCTTATTTTCCCCTTTAAAAAACTTTCCCCCAATAAACGTTAGTTTTGCATTTTATACAAAGTGAAAAAAATTTTTTAAAAAAACGTTTTAAAAAAGGAAAAAAATTGTGCAAATTTTCCCTTTTTTTTTAAATTCTCCCCCAAAAAAAAAGCAAAAGGTTGAATGGGATGAAGTAAAAAAATTTCTTAGAAACTCGAAGGGGGATCAGGAAAAAAAATGCAAAAAAAAATGATCATGTGGAAAGTTTTTAAAAGCCCCCTTTTAGGACAACAAACAAAGGGGGTTTATACCGGGGAAAGGGGGGGCCCGGGGGGGGGGGAACTGTGCAGCAGAAAAACACCAATTTAAAATTTTCCCCTTTTTTTAAAAATAAAACGGGAAAAATCCAAAAAGCCCAACAATTTTTTACATTGAAATCACTAACCCTTACCATAAAAAATAAAAATGTTACATGGAAAACACGTAGAAAAAATCAAAAAACAAAAATTTTGGGAAATTTTAAAAAGTTAGTCCTTTTTGACAGGGGAAAAAAAAACTTTCCCCAAATTTTCCCCTTTTCAATGTTAGACGCCATTTTTGGGACTCAGAAAAACTAAGGGGAAAATGTTTTGCAAAATTTCCAAGAAGCATGAAAATTCCCCAAAAGGGGGTTTAAGGGTGATAAATCTGAAGGGGGGGAAAATGCCTAACAAAAGCTCCCCTTTATAAATTTTCCAAACCATTAGACAATTGTTTGCATTTATTTTCATCTTGTGCCGCAAGCATTTTTTAAAGGGGACAAAAAAATTCATGGAAGATTTTCCCCAAAAGTTTTCCTTAAGTAAAAAAGGCCCTCATTGAATTACAGGAAATTAGCCCTGTTTAAAAGGACAAAATGGAAAGTCATTACAAGTTTTGGCCCCCAAAACTTCCTTGTTGTGTTTAAGTAGTAGGAGAAAAACCCCAAAAAAGGCAATACACCAGAGAGGGGACCAAAAGAAATTTCAGTAACCTAAAAATAACCACAAAAAAAAGGTCCCCCTGGGGCTTCCCCAATTTTATCCAAAAACGCCTCATCAAACCCCAAGATAACTACACCTAAAGGAAAAGAAAGCTATCTCCCCCGGGGAAGATCCCCAAAAAAATAGGAACCCCCAAAAAAATTTAAAGGGGTTTTAAAAACAAAAGAACACGGACACAGACAAAAAAAGAAATGAGAAAAAGGGGGGGGGGGCCCAATCTGTCTAGACAGAAAAGTACGGAAAGGGGGATCTTTTTTCCCAATAAAAAAAACCCCCCAAAAAAATACCAACTCTTTGATTGCAAAAAAACCTAAAAACCAAAAAAAATCTCCCCCCCAAAAATCAGAACTCGGTTTTGTAACAAAACTAACCCCCCAAAAGCCACTGAAAAAAAAAGGAAAAAAAAAAATAAAAAAAAACCCCGTGGCTAAAAAATAAACTGAGAGGACCCCCGGCCCCCAAAGGGGACCGGCTGCCCCACTAAAGTGCAGAGAACTATGAAAAAAAACCAACACAAAAAAAAAACCCCAGAAAATTTCTTACTTGAAAGAAAGATGCAGGCAAACTCACAAATTCCCAAAAATGAACCGGAAAACCACTTTTTACCCCAAAAAAATTGACCCCCGGCAACCATCAGGGGGGGGGAACCTCCCTTATAAACCACCCCAGCGATCCCCCGATTGCCTTTTCCCACTGAAAAGGTTCAGTACTCCCCAAAACCAAAACCAGGGGAAAACCTTTTGGCTCAAACCACCTAGCCTTTAAAAACTTTTTAACCCCCCTTGAGGAGGGGTCAACGAACCCCATTGGGGGAAACCCGGGGCCCAATTCAAAAAGAGTTGGGGTGATAGGCATGGATCAGTCCCTTTTGCGGGAAAATTTTCCAACCCCAAACACCTAAGAATTGTCCTCCTGCCCAAAAACCTTTTCCACGTAAACCAAAAACGGGGTTATGTCTAAAAAAAGAAATAAAAATTTTTAAAACAACCCCAAAAAATCCAGATTCCCCCCCAAAAAAAAAACAGGGTCAGGAGGGCGGGCCATGGGGGCCCCCTTGGGGGGGGGGGCCCAAAACCCCGGGGAAAAAGGGGTTTTTGGACCCCGGGGTTGGGGGTCTTCAATGCCCCCCCGGAAAAAAAGCAAACGGGGGAAAAAAGGCTTAAGAATTTCCCTGATTTTAATTCCCCAAAAAACCTGGCCCCTTTAAAATTTGGAGATGAAAACCCCCATGGGGGTTTTTTCTGGGAAAAACCCCAAACCAAAGCCCCCCCCTTTAAACCCCGGGGGCCCTCAGTCCTAAAGGGGGTTTGGGGAAATTTGGGGGTTCCCGGGGAAAAAGAAAAAACCCTCCACTCCCCGGTCCCAAATTGTTTTCATTCGCCCCAAAAAAATGGCAACCCCCAAAAGGGGGGAAAAACCTTTTCCCCCTTTTCCGAAAAAATCGAGGGTGAAACCCAAAATTTTCAGAAAAAAGGAGACATAAAAAGGGGGCAGACTTGCCCTTTTTAAAGAGCAAACTCAGCCAAAAAAAAAAAGGGGCCCCCGTATCTTGTCACCCGACAAAAAAACATCCAAAAAGGGCCCAAGGTTGGGGTTTTTTTTTCTCGGTTTGCCCCTTGGTTTTGAGGTTAAAAAACAGGGGGAAAGAAAAATTTAACCCCAAGTTTGAACAAAATGCCCCCCAAAAAACTGGAAACAAAACGGAAACCCCCTTTTTTCAACACAATTTTCCGGAATGCCATGCAACCAACCCCCGTGCTGAAGGAAAAAAGCCCAAAACAAGGAGGAAGGAAAAATTTGGTAATGGCCAAGATGTAAATTAAAAAAGTTTATTGGGGGCCCCAAATACACATTATTTTTTTCCAAAGGGGAAGTGTACAAAAGGGGAAAAGGGAAAAGGAAAAGTTGGTGGGGGGAGCCCCCGGGGGGGGGCCTATCATTTGGAAAAAAATATCACAGATTCCCCCGAAAACGGTATTTCGAAAAAAAAGGGGGTGGAAATAAAATCCATAGAATTTGGGTCCAGGGGCCCCTTTGGGCCAGGTAATGGCTTAAAAAAAAAAATAGAGCAAAAAGTAACCCCTTTGGGGCGGAGAAATTTTCCCCAGGACGCAAAATTTTTCCCCCACGCCCCCGGACAAATTTTGGCCCCCAAAACTACTACCCACCAAGTGTTGGGGCCAAAAAAAAGCCGGGAGGGGCCACCAAAAAAAAAACCAATGGATCCCCGAAATCCCCAAACTTCCCCACGGTTGGGACAAAAAATTCCCCCAAAAAGGGCCCCGGCTCGGTTTAACCCCCCAAAACCCCCCTTCCCCGACCCAAAACTAAAAATTGGGGAGATGGGGAAAAAAAATACACCCTCTTTAAAAAAAAAAAAAAGGGCGATAACTGGGAAAACCCCCAAAAAAAAATCTTTCGAGAGGGTTTCCCCTTAAAATTCTTAGTGCAGGGGGAAAAAAAGGGGAAAACCCCAAAAAAATTAAAAAAAGTGAAAAAAAAAAGGCCACCTGGCCTGTCTAGGGGTTTTAAATCGCTTGGGGGATTCGAGATAAACCGGTTTTTTTTGGTGTGAGGACCACCACCCCTTTTTGGCTCCTTCCAGCCAATGTCTCCCTCTTAAAGGGGCCCCTTCATGGCCAAAAAATCCCCTTTACCCCCTTTTTTTTTTCGTTTGTTGGAGAAAATTTTCAAAAGAAAAAGGGGCCCAAGGGGGTTTTCTTTAAGGTCCTTGGGGGCTCTTTGGGACAAAGCGGGGCCCCTGCCCCAAAATTTTAAAAAGGGATTTAAAACCCCACCTGAAAAAGGTTTTAGAAAATTTTGGCTGCCGGTAGAAAGAGCAGAAGGAATCTTTGCTTAATTTTTCCCTGAAATGCAGAAACGCCTCAGGAGGCCAATTCACCACATCAGAACCTTTTCTGGCCCAAAAAAACAATGGTTTAACAATCCAGAGAAATTCCCAATAAATTTACGTTTAAAATTGGCAAAACCCAAAAATCTCTGAAGACCTTTAATGAAGTAGGTGGACACAATCACAGATGGCCTAACCTTGACCGGTCCATTTAATAACAACGGAGACAAAATAAAAACCCGAAATAGACCTTCTGTATGCCAAAAAGACACTTTGATCCCTCAATACTGTCCTCTCTCAAAATCTGGAACACAGCCGAAATTTTTACTTTGAGAGTCCCAGTCATTGGAAAAAATTAAATATATCCAAAAAAAACAATCAGAAATTTATCCCAAAATCCCTGAAAATATCATTCATGAAGGATTGGAAGACGGAACGAGCATTTGTGACCCCCAAAGGGCATCACGGGTACTCAAAATGCCCCTTGGTTTTTTAAAAAAGCCGTCTTCCATTCTTCCCCCCGTGCTTAATGCGAATAAGGTTAAAACCCCCCCTGAGGTCAAGTTGGTAAACCACTAGCACTTTTCACTCTGGAAAACAAGGGCAGAAATCAAGGGTAAGGATTGATATTCCAGTGATCTTTTCAGGAACGTTTCAATAAACCGGCCCAAAAACAATCCTTTTTGGCTAAAAGAAAAAAAAGGCGCCCAAGGGTGAAGAGGATGGTCTGATAAGACCCTTCTCCAAGACTCCTTGATATAAATCGCATAGCATGTGTTCAGGTACAGACAAGTTAAAAAGGCGACCTTAGGAAATTTACCCCAGGCACTAATTCAATAGCCAATCATAGCCCGTGAGGGGGCAAGGATGCGGTTTTAAATTTCACTAAAACATCCGAAAAAATCAAAAAGCCCGGGGAACATCCGGAGACAAGGGAGAGGCAGAAAAAACAGGAGTGTCAGAACCAACACATTGGCCGCCCAACGGTCACAGACACAGATTTCCAATCCAAACGATTATGAGACTGAAACCCAAAAGGGAAACCTATACAATAAGTTATGCAGTTATGCAGCCCCCAGAAATTTGAACTTCCTATGTTTGGGTTCAACCCTCATTATCACCGATTTGAAAAATGGGGTTTATTCTCCGCCAAAGGAGAATCAATCCCAGCAGGGGAAAAAGACCCCCCGCCGGGGGGATATGGGAAACCCACAACTTTGGCAAAGTTTAAATCCGGGGGAATAGCGCTCCTGAACAACAAAAGCCTGAGCAGAAAATGGGGGACAGGGAGCCCAAAACGGGAAATCAACAGAAAATTTAGTCTGAACCACCCAAACCCAAATGAGCGTGCAAAACATCTTCCCCGCTTAGGGCAAGACTGAAAGCATGGGGGCGTCACCACAGTAAAAACATAACCCATTGCGCTTTTCGAAATCAAACGCGGTGCCCCAGAATCCTCCATCCAACAACTGCATGGGCCAAAACTGGCTCACAAGGCAACACTATCCCACGCATTCCTTGCGCTCACGCAAACGTCCGGGCAATTTGAATTTGCCCCAAAGACATAGAATCCTTGAGCCAGAGGGGCAGGGGGAAACCCACCAAACATCTTTTTTTTTCTACGCCCTCCGAAAAAGCGCCTTTCCAAAGCATCACATTCCATTTGGCAGGACGCCCACTTTTTGGAATTTCTGACAGTGCAAATCAGCGGCTTCAAACCCTGATTTAATGCCAACAAGGTTTTTTTCGCTTGGGGTTTAGGACATTAGGTTCATCAAAACCCCGAGCCAGAAAAAATACACAATACTTAAAACAGGTTTAGGTTCTGCGTAAAGCACCTAATAATACGTTGGGGGAGGTGTTTCGAGCCCGGGGTCCACCGTGCAGGCAAAGCCCCGGGAAATAAATGGCGAAAAAAAGGGAATCTGATATCCCGCCCGAGTCGCTAAAATAAACACCGTAACGCGCTGTGGCAGTTTTGCGAATTTTAAATCCCAAAAGCCCTAAGGGGAATGCCACATGCTATATGGCGAAAAGTAAACTCACTTAACTTCAGGGCCGCCAAAATAAAACGCTAGGGGGCTGAACCCATTATAATGCAAAATTGTTGCATACAGAGCCTCAGAAGAAAAGAAGGTGTCCTGTTAGTCCCCGGGATTTCACAGATAACTGCCGTGCGGATAGCAGTCCCGATCATGCAACAGCAATGCCCAAACAAGCAATCCCCTCCCAGAGAAGCCAGTATTCTAGGGGCTTATTTCACCAAGCCTAACCACATGGTACTGGCACACTGGCACAAAGCACCCTAATGCAATGATACTAGCGGTGGTGGCCCAGCCAAAGCCCCTTTTTATAGTAACAGTACAGGAACTGCCAGAAACAAGGACCCCAATGTGAAACTGTTCCAAAACAATGTAGTTTCAGGCCTTTTGGCGGCCAATAGGAGTGCTTCAGTACCTGAACAGGACCCCGCCCCCAATGAAAGATTTCTCTGGGCATGCCAGAAGGGGAAACGCAGGACTTCGTCCAAAGAGTTTGCTCCAGTATGGCTATAAAAGCAGATAGGAGAGGGCAGCAGCAAGTCCTGAAAAGTATTGGAATGGCAAGCCTGGGAATGTTCTTGTGAGCAGGCTCCACTGCGGAGGAGATGGTGGGGGGACCGCAGCGGGACTGGTTCGGGACTCCCTTGTGCAGCAGCGGGACTCGAACCCTCACAACAGACCCCCGGGGTCAGGGGAATAGCCCAATCCTGGAGGGTTTGCTGCCGCGGAGAGAGATAAAAATTTTGTACCTCTGTGTGGTTCCCTGAGGACTTTTGGCTTTAAGGCAAAAACAGCTTACATTATTTTTGAAATTCGAAATTTTTTGCCCGGGTCCCCAAAAACAAATCTGGCTTGGGAATCCTAGGTTCCACAACCGGCAACCCAGCAAGATAGGTAGCAATACTCCGAACCTCAGTGGCAAGATGATCCCCCCGGCCAGACAACTGTGCAAGCTCCATTGAGAGAGAGAAAGAAAAAATCCTCCTCAGCACCCAGAGAAAAAGAGGGAAAAATGCCACAAACAGGAGAAAAAAAAAATCTCTGACAATTTTTTTTTTCTTTCCACACTATTTTTCTCTTCTGTGAGTACCATATAATTTTCAGTATGGCCGGTGATACTGTTGTGTTTAGGTAGCTGAGGAAAAAAAAACAAAAACGGCAATACACCAGAGAGGCTGGAACCTATTGGATTGCAGTAAACTGAACTAACCACACAACTAGAGGTAGCCGTGGAGCGTTCCTACGTTGATCCTAGACGCCTTGTCACAGCCTGAGAGATAACTACACCTAAAGGCAGAAAGAGGAAAGCTATCTGCCCCGGAGCAGATCCCCAAAGAAAATAGGAAGCCCCCAAACATGTAATGGCGGTTAGACAAGAAGAAGCACGGACACAGACAGAAAATAGAGTGAGCAAATGCTGGGGCCCAATCTGTCTAGACAGAAAAGTACAGGAAAGGATTCTTACTGCAATCAAAAAAAAACCCCTAAAAAATACCAACTTTTCTGATTGCAAAAACACCTGAGATCACACGATCTCACCACCTAAATCAGAACTCTGGTGTAACAAAACTAAGCCGCAGCCACTGAAAAAACAGGAAAAAACAAATGAACAAATAACAGTGGCTACAGGTAAACTGAGAGGAGCACAGGCCCTAGAAGGGGACCTGGCTGACCTCCACAAAAGTGCAGAGAACTATGCAAAAAGCAAAGCACAAAAATAAAAGCAGAAAATATCTTATCTGAAAGCAGAAGATGCAGGCAAGACTCAACAAACTTCCAAATGAACCAGGAACCACAACTGAGACAAGAAAAATTGATCACCGGCAACCATCATGGGAGGGAACCTCCCTTATATCAGACCAGTCAGCAATCCCAAATTGCAATTCCTCGCTCAAAGGTTCAGTACTGTCTGTAACCACGAGAGGGAGCCTCTGCTCAGAAACCATCTCTAGCACATTCATAACACTTCCTGTTGGCAAGTATGATGATCCAATCAATTCTAGCAAATATTATGACTCTGTTGCGGAAAATGATTTGTATGAGAAGAAATTCAAAATGTTAAACCCAAAACAACTAAAGGCTTTCGAAAAAATCACAGAAGCTAATGAGAATCCCAACTTGGAAAAAACGCCTATTTTTTATTGATGGACCTGGTGGAAGTGGCAAAACATTCCTGTGTAATACAATCATGCATTACGTTGGAGCAAAAATGAATTAGTCTTGCCATGTACATTTACAGGCATTGCTGCCACTTTGCTGGGGGAGGCTGAACTTCCCATAATCTGTTCAAACTGCCTATACCAATTAATGAAACGTCGACGTGCAATATTCGTCATGGCAGCAATGCTGCCAATGAGTTGAAAAGTGCCAAACTCATAATTGGGATGAAGCTTCTATGGCTCCAGCTCATGCTGTAAAATGTATTGACACATTCTACAAAGAACTCTTGGCTGAAGATCCAAAAGTCCCATCCAAAAAACCGTTCGGAGGTGCGGTGTTCCTTTTTGGTGGAGATTTTCGACAAATCCTTCCTGTTGTACCACATGGCAGCAGAACCAAAATAATTTCAGCATGCATGAAAAACAGCAATTGTTGGAGGAATATTGAAGTCCTCAAATTGGATCAAAACATGCGTACCAATGAGGACAATGTCCCCGAAGAACATCAAGGCTTTTCCCAATGGCTTTTAAACCTTGGAGATGGAAAACTTCAAGAACCAGGACTATAGGAAGGTATCTTTGAAATATCTTCTGTCTGCATTGAAAATGGATGTATTGTTGACGATGTCTTTCCTCAAGTCATACAACAGAAGATAAAAGCATTGCAAACCATGCAATCCTAATTCCAACAAACAAACATTCACATGAACTGAATGAAAATGTTCTTAAACGAATTCAGTCTGAATTGAAATGCTACACCAGTATTAATTCCATTCAGCAAGATACTGCAAATGCTGAGGAAGCAGCAAACTATCCAATGGAGTTCTTAAACATCTTAACGCCTGGTGGTATGCCTCCTCAAAGATTAAATTTGAAAGTTGGAGCAGTAATCATGCTATTAAGAAACCTTAACTCAACGAAAGGTCTTTGCAATGGCATCAGAATGGTTGTGAAGCAAATGATTTCAAAAGTGATTGACTGTGAAATCCTCACCGGATCATTTAAAGGTACAAGGGTATTCATTCCAGAGTTATTCTGGCACCAAGCGATACTGATCTTCCTTTTACTTTAAAACGAAAACAGTTTCCCTTAAAACTTGGTTATTGTCATGACCCAGGACGGGGTTTGGTCTTTGTCCCGTCCTGGCCAGTTTGGGGTTAAGGGTTCAGCTCTCTCTTGCAGAGTGCGGCTATTTAGTTGCCAATTGACCTAGGTCTGGTGTCAGTTATACTCCTGCCCTCGGCTGAGTTAGTTGACCTCCTGTGTGCCTGTGCCTTGTGCCTGATCTTGTTGCTTGTTTGGTTTTGACCCGGTCCGTCTCTTCGTTGTGAGCTTGTCTACTGTCTTGTTACTGTTTATTTGCCCGTTCTGGTTTTCTGATCCCTTGGCTACGTTCTGGTTATTCTCTGCCTGCTCCTCTTGTACTGCGTTGCTCCCTCTGTGTATGACCTGGCTATCCTGACTATCCGTTTTGTCTATTCCCCTTGGTAACTCTGTCCCGTAGTTACCCTTCTAGGAGTTTTCCTTCTGCTCATAGCTCTCTGGAGCTTAGGCCACGCCCATCAGCAGTCACGTGCTTAAGGTCCTCTGGCCTGAAACAATCTCTGTCTGTTACTGCCTTCTCTGAGAGACCTGTGGCCGGCGCCGCCCCTTGGCAGTCATGTGCTTCGGGTCCTGTTAGTCAGAAGCACGCATCTTCACCGCTGCTGCCCCGCTCCACAGGTATCTTTGAGTGCAGTCTGTATTATTCAGGACACGCGCACTGGCTCAGTGAGCAAGTGCAGTGCGGTGTTCGTGATATTATAACTGACCGCTACTTTTTTTTTTTCTTGTGTGTGTTATGGATCCTATGTATGCCCTTTCTGAGCAGGTAAAGCACCTGACTCAGATGTCTCAGAAACTGAATGAGGAACAACGAGCTCTGTCTCAGTCTCAGCAGCTGATGGCTGACACTGTGCAGGGGGCTTTATCATCTGGTGCTCATGGGACAGGGGTTCAAGATGTTATATTAGTTTCCCCAGAGCCCCCGGTTAAATTACCAGATACCTTTTCCGGAGATAGAAAGGAATTTAAAGTTTTCAAAGAGGGCTGTAAGCTTTTTTTTTCTTTAAGACCGCACTCTTCTGGGGATGAAAGTCAGAGGGTGGGGGTCATTATGTCTCTGTTAAGGGGAGCCCCCAGGCTTGGGCTTTTTCCCTTCCTACCACTGCCCCTGAGAGAATGACTGTGGATGCATTTTTTGAGGTCCTGGGGCATATTTATGATGAGCCTGATCGAGTGCTGATGGCTGAGGACATGGTGATGAGTGTATGTCAGGGGAAGCACTCAGCCGAGTGGTTTTGCTCAGAGTTCAGACGCTGGGCTGCTGAGGTCTGTTGGGATGATGCCGCCCTCCAGAGCTTGTTCCGTAGAGGCCTGTCTGAACGTCTGAAAGATGCCTTGGCACTCCACCCTCCGCCTGATTCTCTGGAGGACGCCATGACGCAGGCCGTCCAAATGGATCGCAGGCTGCGGGCGAGAGGTGTGATGCAGGCTGAGACACCACTTTTCTCCAGTGGAAGGGGAGCCAGTCCTGTATTGGAGTCCATGGAGATGGGAGCCATCGACCTCAAAGAGAAAGAAAGGAGACGGAGGCGTTTGGAAAAGCTGTGTTTTTACTGCGGTGATCCTGGACATTGGAAAAAGAACTGTCTCTCCTGCCCACCGACTAACAAGCGACTGAGTCTGGGTGATCATCGTGGAGGTCACTCAGACTCTCAGGTACCCTTTCCTTCATTTTCTAAGATACTGTTAAAGGTGGAACTTGGTGTGAAGAACTGCTTTTTCCTTACTTAGCTTTTGTGGACTGTGGTTCATCCTTGAACCTGATTGACTCTAAGCTGGTGGCCAGCTGTAGATTAGGGACAGTTAGGTTGGAGACTCCTATAAAAATAATGGCCATTGACTCTACACCTCTCACCAAGGACGGTGTCCATTTTGTCTCTGAAGAATTCACCCTCAGGGTGGGGGCCCTTCACCAGGAGCGTATGTCATGTTTTGTTTGGATAACCTCTCTGCTGGCCTGGTGTTAGGGTTTCCCTGGTTGCAACGGCATAACCCGATTATTGACTGGGATTCCGTGATATTGTTAAATGGGGATCTAATTGTTCTGAAAAATGTCTTGCTACTGTGTCTGTGTCGTCCGTTGGTCTGGAAGGTATTCCGGAGTACCTGAAGGACTATGCGGACGTTTTCTCTGAAAAAGAGGCTGAAGTTTTACCACCACACCGCCCATTTGATTGTGCCATTGACCTGGTTTCAGGTACTAAATTGCCCAAGGCCCGCTTGTATAACCTCTCGGGTCCCGAGCAGGCTGCTATGAAAGAATACATTTCCGAGAGCCTTCGTAAGGGACATATTCGTCCTTCTGTTTCCCCATGGCGGCGGGGTTCTTTTTCGTTAAGAAAAAAGACGGTGGTTTGCGCCCATGCCTCGATTTTCGAGAGTTAAATAAGATAACTGTGAGAAATACTTACCCCCTCCCCCTTATTCCTGATTTGTACAACCAGTTGTCTGGGGCTAAGTGGTTTTCGAAATTGGATCTGCGGGGGGCATATAACCTTATCCGGGTCCGGGAGGGGGATGAGTGGAAGACTGCTTTTCTCACTACTGAAGGGTTGTTTGAAAACTTGGTCATGCCTTTCGGTCTGACCAACGCACCAGCAGTCTTCCAAAATTTTATTAATCATGTGTTCTCTGACTTTATTGGGCGTTTTATGGTTGTGTATTTGGATGACATTCTTATCTACTCGCCTGATAAACAAACTCACATTGATCATCTTCGGGCAGTTCTCCAAAGGCTCCGGGAGAACTGTCTCTTTGCTAAGCTAGAGAAATGTTCATTCTTCGTTCAGGAACTGTTCTTTCTGGGGTTCATTGTGTCTGCTGAGGGGTATCGCATGGATCCTAATAAGGTGCAGGCCATTGTTGATTGGGTACAACCTCGTGATTTGAAGGCTCTGCAGCGTTTCTTAGGATTTGCAAATTACTATCGCAAGTTTATAAGGGGGTTCTCGCAGGTAGTTAAACCTCTCACAGATCTGACTCAAAAGGGGGCTGATGTCAAGAATTGGTCAGCCGCAGCGGTGGCGGCGTTTCAGTTCTTAAAAAAATGTTTCATGTCTGCTCCGGTTCTTATTCAACCGGACCCGTCTGAACCATTTATTGTTGAGGTGGACGCCTCGGAGTGGGGGCTGGGGGCAGTGTTGTCCCAGGGACCCGCCACTTTGACTAATTTGAGACCCTGTGCCTTTTTCTCTAAGAAATTCTCTCCTGCGGAGAGAAACTATGATGTTGGGAATCGAGAACTTCTGGCCGTGAAGTTGGCCTTTGAAGAATGGAGGCATTTTTTGGAGGGTGCTGTCCATCCTATTACCGTGGTTACGGACCACAAGAACCTAGCTTACATTGAGTCTGCTAAAAGGTTGACTCCTAGACAGGCAAGATGGTCGCTTTTTTTTTCCCGATTCCAGTTCTCCATCACTTTTCGGCCAGGATCCAAAAATGTAAGGGCTGATGCCTTGTCACGCAGTCTGGATCCGGTGTCTCCCCCCGAACCTCCATCCTCCATTCTTCAGCCTGGGGTGGTGGTGGCAGTTGTTTCTGCTGGGTTGGAGCAGGAGATTCGGGAAGCTCAGTCTCTTGCCCCTCCAGCTAAGCCAGTGGATAAACTTTTTGTACCAGTTCAATTTCGTCTCAGGATCCTTCGGGAATTCCACGACTCAGTTCTGGGTGGACATCCTGGGATCTCGGCTACCCGGAGGGCCATCGATAGGATATTCTGGTGGTCTTCTTTAGCCTCTGATGTTGGGGAATTTGTGTCTGCTTGTGGGGTATGTGCCCGTGCGAAACCCCCCATAACCGGTCGGCCGGGGAATTGGTGCCACTGCCAATTCCTGATAGACCATGGACCCATTTGTCCATGGATTTTATCACTAACCTTCCTCCTTCCAAGGGTAACACCGTCATTTGGGTAGTGGTGGACAGGTTTAGTAAACAGGCACATTTTGTACCCTTGGCGGCTTTACCTAATGCGGAAACGTTGTCCAGATTGTTTGTTGAGCATGTGGTGCGGTTGCATGGGGTACCCTTGAATGTGGTGTCTGATAGGGGGGTACAATTTGTTTCCAGATTTTGGAGGCATTTTGTAAGAGGTTGGGTATTGGTCTGTCTTTTTCATCCGCTTATCATCCAGAGACTAATGGGCAGACTGAGCGGACCAATCAGTCTCTAGAGCAAATCCTGCGTTGCCTGACCTCAGCCCGACAGGATGATTGGTGTACTTGTTACCTTTGGCTGAGTTTGCGTTTAACAACCGCATTAACCAGTCTACGGGCACATCTCCCTTTTTCTGCAATTATGGGTTTCATCCACATTTTGGGGAGTTCTCCCATTTGGACTCTGGGTGTCCTGGGGCGGATGGGACAATCCAGCGGTTGGGGGAGTCATGGCAGGAGGTCCAAAGGAACATTACTAAGGCTCAGTCTAAATATAAGTTTTTTGCTGACAAAAAGAGGTCTGTGGGGCCGGTGTTCCAGGTTGGGGATAAGGTATGGTTATCTACTAGGAATATAAGGCTCAAGGTCCCCTCTGCGAAACTTGGACCTAAATTTATTGGTCCTTATGAAATTACGGAAGCAGTTAGCCCGGTGGCATTTCGGTTGCGTCTCCCTCGTCTCTACGGATTCCCAACGTTTTCCATAGGGCCCTTTTGAAACCTGTGGGGTCCTGTAGGGAAGGACCGTTGTCTTCCCCACCACCGGTTTTGGTAGACGGGCAGTCTGAGTACAAGGTGGAACGAATTCTTGACTCTAGGTTTGTCCGTCTTGCTCTTCAGTATCATACATTGGAAAGGCTACGGTCCAGAGGACCGGTCGTGGGTTCCTGCCCGATCAGTTCATGCGGATCAGTTGGTCCGGGCCTTTCATGCCAGGTGTCCTGAGAAATCGGGGGTCCGGTGGCCCCCCTTTGAGAGGGGGGTACTGTCATGACCCAGGACGGGGTTTGGTCTTTGTCCCGTCCTGGCCAGTCTGGGGTTAATGGTTTCAGCCTCTCTCTGGCAGAGGGCGGCTATTTAGTTGCCAATTAACCTAGGTCTGGTGTCAGTTATACTCCTGCCCTCGGCTGAGTTAGTTGACCTCCTGTGTGCCTGTGCCTTGTGCCTGATCTTGTTGCTTGTTTGGTTTTGACCCGGTCCGTCTCTTCGTTGTGAGCTTGTCTACTGTCTTGTTACTGTTTATTTGCCCGTTCTGGTTTTCTGATCCCTTGGCTACGTTCTGGTTATTCTCTGCCTGCTCCTCTTGTACTGCGTTGCTCCCTCTGTGTATGACCTGGCTATCCTGACTATCCGTTTTGTCTATTCCCCTTGGTAACTCTGTCCCGTAGTTACCCTTCTAGGAGTTTTCCTTCTGCTCATAGCTCTCTGGAGCTTAGGCCACGCCCATCAGCAGTCACGTGCTTAAGGTCCTCTGGCCTGAAACAATCTCTGTCTGTTACTGCCTTCTCTGAGAGACCTGTGGCCGGCGCCGCCCCTTGGCAGTCATGTGCTTCGGGTCCTGTTAGTCAGAAGCACGCATCTTCACCGCTGCTGCCCGCTCCACAGGTATCTTTGAGTGCAGTCTGTATTATTCAGGACACGCGCACTGGCTCAGTGAGCAAGTGCAGTGCGGTGTTCGTGATAGTTATGCTATGACCATCAACAAAAGTCAAGGGCAAACACTAGATTCAGTTGGCATATATTTGCCATCTCCAGCCTTCAGCCATGGCCAAGTTTATGTCGCCTTTTCAAGGACAAAATCCTTCCGGCAAATCAAAGTCAAAGTTTTCGCTACTGATCAACAAGGCAACTTAAAGGAAGACCACTGAGTTTACAACAAAAATGTTGTTTACAGAGAAGTTTTTGAACAATAATTTTTTTCTTTAGCTAATATTTTAATAAAATTAAAAATGTTATATATAACAGTGAATGTGTCTTTCTGTTCAAAGCCAAAATGAGTGACTCCTGTGCAGTGTGGTGCAGTCAGAGTCAGAATGCGTGCATACTGCACTACGATGCCATTTTAGTGAAGACACTGTGCGTGCAAATTCCTAGACACAGTGTCTTCAAGAAAATGGCGCCAGATATTGTGAGATACGCACACGTTGACTCAGGTTCTATTTTATGGAAGCAGCACATCACAAGATGGCAGCAGCACATACCAGAATGGTACCGCAGGACGAGAGCAGCACATTACAGAATGGAGGCGCATGATGGAAGCAGCATATTACACAATAGTGGCACAGCATGGAAGTAGAACATCTATTACGCTGGGAGCGTCACTCTATCCGAAGCCTTTATAGACTGCGCAAGCGCGACGCGCCTGCGCAGTCTGGCTCCAGACAGAAGACGGCATCCAGCGGTTACAGGTAAGAGGAGTGTGTATGGCGCCGGAGATCGCGGTACGCAGAGACACTGGATGCATACCGCGATCTCCGGCGCCATACTTACCTAACCGGGAGGAGTGTTGTCACGGCTCTTCTCTTCTCGCCAGAGACCGGGGCAGGAGTGCACGTCGGAATCGAGCATGTGCATAGCGCTATCCGGCGCCATTTTACTGAAGACACATTTGCAGTGTGTCTTCAGCAATATGGCGCTGGACAGCGCGGTATGGGCATGCACATAGTATGGGCGTGCACATACTCCAGCGCCACACTCCTCCCCTGGCCTCCGGCAGAACGGGACAGCCCTGGAGCACAAGGAAGAAAGGTGAGTATAAATGTTTTTTTTTGGTATGTGTGCAGTTTAATAGGGATGAGGGGGACCATACATATCAGGATGAGGGGGTGAGAGATAGCATGCATACCAGGATAGGGGGTGAGGGGACCATGCATGTCAGGATAGGGGGGTGAGGGGTAGCATGCATAAAATGATTGGGGGGTGAGGGGACCATGCATATCAGGAGAGGGGGGTGAGGGGTAGCATGCATACCAGGATAGGGGGTGAGGGGACCATGCATACGAGGAAAGGGGGGTGAGAGGACCATGCATACCAGGATTGGGGGTGAGGGGGCTATGCATACCAGGATTAGGGGATGAAGGGTACCATGCATACCAGGATTGGGGATGAGGGGACCATACATACCACAATTGGGAGGTAAGAGGTGCCATGTATACCAGGATTGCGGGATGAGGGGGTATCATACATCCTACGATAGGGATAAGGGGGTACCATGCATACCAGGATGAGGAATGGGGTGCCATACATACCAGGATTGGGTGGGGGTGAGGGACCATATATACCAGGATAGGGATGAGGGGTGCCATGCATACCAGGATAGGAGGGGGCAGCACATATCAGGATGGAAGACCATATAAAAATAAAAATGCTTGCCACCTGGGCGTAGAACGGGTTCATAGCTAGTTTCATATAATAGGATTAATAATTGAGAGTTGTCTAATTGAGAACTCTCAATTATTAACCTGGCTTAAACTCACCTTTCAATAGCAAGGTGGCTTTAACCCATTATTAACCCATTCGCCACCGCTACAGGGCAATGGGAATAGACCGGCAAAGTGCCAGAAAGGTCGAATCTAATTATAGATTTGCCTTTTCTAGGGTGGCTGCGGGCAGATGTTAGTAGCCAGGGGGGGCACAAATAAATGCACCCTACCTAGGCTAATATTATCTGCCCCACTCGCTGGCTTTGTCTGTCTGGTTGAGAAAATAGGGCGGGAGCCCAGGAATTTTTTGTCAACGAATTTACACCTTTAATTAACCCCTACAGGTGTGAAATTTTGCACACATACCCTCATGTAATTGTTAGTGAAAACCAGATATCAAACTACATGAAATGATATGGTTAACTGTTATGTTTAGGTAGCTGAGGAGAAAAAGCAAAAACGGTAATACACCAGAGAGGCTGGAACCTATTGGATTGCAGTAACATGAACTAACCACACAACTAGAAGTAGCCGAGAAGCGTTCCTACGTTGATTCTAGACGCCTCGTCACAGCCTGAGAGATAACTACACCTAAAGGCAGAAAGATGAAAGCTATCTGCCCCGGAAGCAGATCCCCAAAGAAAATAGGAAGCTCCCAAACATATAATGGGGTTAGACAAGAAGATAGCACGGACACAGACAGAAAATAGAATGAGCAAACGTTGGGGCCCAATCTGTCTATAAAGAAAAGTACAGGAAAGAATTCTGACTGCAATTCAACAAAAACCCTAAAAAATACCAGCACTTCTGATTGACAAAAAACCTGAGATTACACGATCTCTACCACCTAAATCAGATCTCTGGTGTAACAAAACAAAGCCGCAGCCACTGAAAAAACAGGAAAAAGCAAATGAACAAATAACAGTGGCTACAGATAAATTGAGAGGAGCACAGGCCACAGGAAGGGACCCGGCTGACCTCCACAAAAGTGCAGAAAACTATGAAAAAAGCAAGCACAAAAAGAAAAGCAGAAAATATCTTATCTGAAAGCAGCAGGTGCAGGCAAGACTCCAGCAACTTCCAAATGAACCAGGAACCACAATTGAGACAAGAACAATTGATCACCGGCGACCATCATGGGAGGGAACCTCCCTTATATCAGACCAGTCAGTGATCCCAGATTGCCATTCCTCGCTGAAAGGTTCAGTACTGTCTGTAACCACCAGAGGGAGCCTCTGCTCAGAAACCATCTCTAGCACATTATAACAGTACCCCCCCTTGAGGAGGGGTCACCGAACCCTCACTTGTGCAACCAGGCCGATCAGGATGAGCTCGGTGATAGGCATGGATCAGTCTCCTAGTATGGATGTCCGAAGCAAACACCCAAGAATTGTCCTCCTGACCATAACCTCTCCACTTAACAAAATACTGAAGTTTCATCTAGAAAAACGAGAATTCAATATTTTCTCGACCACATACTCCAGATTCCCTCAACCAAAACAGGGTCAGGAGGCGCAGCCATAGGAACCACTGGCTCGACAAACCTCTTCAATAAGGACTTGAGGAACACGTTATGGATCTTAAATGTCCCTGGAAGAAGCAAACGGAAGGAAACAGGATTAAGAATCTCCATGATCTTATAAGGTCCAATGAACCTAGGCTTAAACTTTGGAGATGCAACCCTCATAGGGATATTTCTTGAAGACGACCAAACCAAGTCCCCCACTTTAAACCGAGGACCATCAGTCCTCTGCCGGTTGGCAAACCGCTGGGCCTTTTCTTGAGAGAGAGACAACCTCTCCACTACCTGGTCCCAAATCTGCTTCATACGCTCCACAACAGAGTCAACACCCGGACAGACAGAAGCCTCCGCCTGTCCCGAAGAAAATCGAGGGTGAAACCAAGATTTGCAGAAAAATGAAGACATCAAGGTGGCAGAGCTAGCCCTATTATTAAGAGCAAACTCAGCCAAAGGCAAAAAAGAGACCCAGTCATCTTGATCAGCAGACACGAAACATTTCAAATAAGTCTCCAAGGTCTGGTTTGTTCTCTCGGTTTGTCCATTGGTCTGAGGATGAAATGAAGAGGAGAAAGATAATTGAACACCAAGTTTAGAACAAAATGTCCTCCAAAATCTGGAAACAAACTGGACTCCTCGGTCAGACACAATGTTCTCCGGAATGCCGTGCAACCGAACCACGTGCTGAAGGAACAAAGGCACCAACTCGGAGGAGGAAGGCAACTTAGGTAATGGCACAAGATGTATCATCTTGGAAAACCTATCAAAGATTACCCAGATAACGGTCATTCTCTGAGAGACAGGGAGGTCGGAAATAAAATCCATAGAGATATGGGTCTATGGCCTCTTGGGCACAGGTAATGGCATCAACAAACCACTAGAGCGAGAGCAAGGCTTGGAACGAGAGCAAGTCCCACAGGACTGCACAAATTCCCTGACGTCACGAGACAAAGTAGGCCACCAAAAGGACCGACTGACCAAGTCTCTGGTACCAAAAATCCCGGGATGACCAGCCAATGCGGAACAATGAATCTCAGACATCACACTCTTCTTCCACTGGTCTGGGACAAACAATTTCCCAACAGGGCAGCGCTCAGGTTTATCCTCCTGACACCCCTCCAGAGACAGTCGTTAAGTCGCTTGGCTGATTCGAGAAAAAACAGGTTCTTATGGTCCGTGAGGACCACCACCTGAAGTTTGGCTCCTTCCAGCCAATGTCTCCACTCTTCAAAGGCCCACTTCATTGCCAATAACTCCCGATTACCCACGTCATAATTATATTCAGTTGGAGAAAACTTTCGAGAGAAAAAGGCACAAGGATTACTCTTAGAGGTCTCTGGATCCCTTTGGGACAAAACGGCACCTGCCCCAATCTCAGAGGCATCAACCTCCACCTGAAACGGCAGAGAAACATCAGGCTGCCGTAGAAGAGGAGCAGAAATGAATCTCTGCTTAAGTTCCTGAAATGCAGAAACTGCCTCAGGAGGCCAATTCACCACATCGGAACCCTTTTTGGTCAGATCAGTCAATGGTTTAACAATACCAGAGAAATTACCAATAAATTTACGATAACAATTGGCAAAACCCAAAAATCTCTGAAGAGCCTTCAATGAAGTAGGTTGAACCCAATCACAGATGGCCTGAACCTTGACCGGGTCCATTTCAATAACAGACGGAGACAAAATGAATCCCAGAAATGAGACCTTCTGTACGCCAAAAAGACACTTTGATCCCTTCACATACAGTGCATTCTCTCTCAAAATCTGGAACACAGTCCGAACATGTTTCACATGAGAGTCCCAGCCATTGGAAAAAATCAAGATATCATCCAAATATACAATCAGAAATTTATCCACAAAATCCCTGAAAATATCATTCATGAATGATTGGAAGACGGAAGGAGCATTAGTGAGCCCAAAGGGCATCAATAGGTACTCAAAATGCCCCTCTGGGGCATTAAACGCCGTCTTCCATTCATCCCCGTGCTTAATACGAATAAGGTTATATTATAAGGCCAAGCTGCACTTCTCTCAGGCCTGTTACAAACTGGTCTCGCAGCACTATGTCGGGGGTTCTGTGGGTATGCCGTCTTTCTTAAGGATTGTGGTGTGTAGCTCTGTAGCGCATTCATGCACTGCGTCACACAGTCTCCCGCTCTTTTTGAGTGCGCCTAAATAAGCGAGTGCTTAACTCCCCTACGTCCGTGGGGTCTCCATGTGTCTCTTCAAGTATTTGCAATACCCTGTCAAAGTTGTTTCGCTCATGGGGAGGTCGTAGCATGACAGAATCCTGGACTCTCCGTCTAGAGCCATCAGGCAACCTCCGTCTCTAACGCAGTAGTCATGGGGTACATTTTCATCATTCCCCTGACCCGCTCAGTCCAGCTCCATAATAGAATGTTGCTCCCTGTGAACTTGGGGAGATTACTCAAAATTGTCCCCAGCAGTATACTGGCACTTGGAGCTCCCCAACTGCTTGGTCTGCTACCCCTTCAACTGCACACCGCATCCTGCCGACTACCCAAATGTGGTATTCGCAGGAACGCGGGATCAGTGGCGGGACGCAGACAACAGAGCAAGAGTTAACGGGTTTATTTACAGGGGAAATACTCCACGCAGGGAGGTAAATAGAGAAACCGTATTAAAGAAACAGTATTAAAGGCACAGTACAATACAACGGTTCAAATCTTAGCAAACGAATAAGGAACTCGATACTGCAGCTCCTGCTGCGAACTCACAGGCGCCGGCAAAGGCCGACGCAGGGTCTTCATTAATGGGGTCAAACAGATGATGCCCCTCATTTTCTGGTAACAGTGGTCGGTCTCCGGTACCTTCCACTGCCCCTTGTCCATATACTGTAATTTCCGGTAAAGTTTATGGGCTACGGTACCAGCTAAGCCCAACGTGACTCCTGCACAACACTCCTGACAGTCTCAGTCAAGCGGGCCCAAAATGTGGCCGATGGTAAAGGTGGTCACAAACTGCTATGGGCCCCACGTGGCCCAAGAAATGTTTAACGGCACAGTCAGGGCGCAAGGATCTGTCCTGTACTCTGTTACTCGTATGGGGGACTTGGGTAGTACCCACGCACACGGAGACCAGACTCACACTGTGCATCTCTTTCTCTCTGGTCCCTGCTGTTGGCGGCGGGTGACGACACACACTGGCGTGAACACTGCAGGTACTCTCAGGGCTGGGCGCTTCTCCCACAGGTTGCTGCACGACTAGCTCAGCTCTACTCGGTGGGCTCGGCTTAGCTCTGTGTATGCAGCTCGGCTCTGCACGGTTCTGCTCTGCTCCGTGCAGCTCTGCAGCGGTCCCTCCCTCAAGAGTGTTGCTGGGCACGCTTGGCTCTGTAGGTGACGGGGCCCTCTCTATGCGACCTGTCGCAGCATCGGTACCCTGTGCAGGGGACAAGGGAAGCAGGGCGCGCCACTCACTGTTCTGCACACTGCTCTGCCCTGGCACCACACTGCTCTCCTTTGCATGCTTTCTTCTTCATTCTCTGTGCTGCTGCATGCCCTTCCCTGGATCTCTGTCCCCTTCTGTCAGCCAGAAACACCGTCTCCCTGCTCCTTCCCTCCGACAGCAGGGAAAGGTCCACCCCACTCAGGCTTCCCCTCAGAAACAGAGGATGCAGCCCTTTCAGTTCTGGACCAGGCATGCAGGTACCGGTGGTCCGATCCACCTCCCTACACAGTCACTGACAAAAAAATAGAAAGGGAGAACAACATGAATAGTGTGAGGTGGATTTTCCTCGGCCCATCCATTTTGTGTGTTCAAAGGCTTATAGGGGTGCATATGACTTGGTAGCAGGGCAGGACTTGCTGTCACTGACAAAAAAAACAGAATGGGAGGAAAACATGAATAATGTGAAGTGGATTTTCCTCGGCCCATCCAGTATGTGGGTTCAGAGGCTTATTGGGGTGCTTATGACTTGGTAGCAGGGCAGGACTTGCATTCACTGACAAAAAAAACAGAATGAGAGGACAACATGAATATTGTGAAACTGATTTTACAGGGCCTAACCAGTATATGGGGTCAAAGGCTTATTGGGGTGCATATGACTTGGTAGCAGGGCAAGACTTGAAGTCACTGACAAAAAAAAAACAGAATGGGAGGACAACATGAATAATGCAAAGTGGATTTTCCTGGGCCCAACTAGTATGTGGGTTCAAAAAGCTTATTGAGGTTCATATGACTTGGTAGCAGGGCAGGCCTTGCAGTCACAGACAAAAAAAACACAATGGGAGGACAACATGAAGAAGGTGAAGTGGAGTTTTGTGGGCCCATCCAGTATGTGGGTTCAAATGCTTATTGTGGTGCATATGACTTGGTAGAATCATAGAATCATAGAATGGTAGAGTTGGAAGGAACCTCCTGGGTCATCTGGTCCAACCCCCTGCTCAAAGCAGGATTCACTTAATCATCCCAGACAGATATCAGTCCAGCTTCTGTTTGAAGACTTCTATTGAAGGAGAACTCACACACTCTCGTGGCAGCCTGTTCCACTCACTGATCACCCTAATTGTCAAAAAGTTTTTTCTAATATCTAATCTGTGTCTCCTCCCTTTCAGTTTCATCCCATTGATTCTAGTCTTTCCTTGTGCAAATGAGAATAACGATGATCCTTCTACAATGTGACAGCCCTTGAGATATTTGTAGACAGCTATTAAGTCACCTTTCAGTCTACTGTTTTGCAAGCTAAACATTCCCAAATCCTGCAAACGTTCCTCATAGGACATGGTTTGCAGATGGGTCACCATTCTGGTCACTCTTCTCTGAACTTGCTCCAGTTTGTTGATGTCTTTTTTAAAATGTGGTGCCCAAAACTGGACACAGTATTCCAGATGAGGTCTGAACAAAGAGGAGTAGATGGTAATAATGACTTCACGTGATCTAGACTGTATGCTTCTGTTAATACATCCTAGAATTGTATTTGCCTTTTTTGCTGCTGCATTACACTGTTGACTCAGGTGCAGTCTGTGATCTATTAGTATGCCCAAGTCTTTTTTCACATGTGCTGTTGCTTAGTCCTATTCCTCCCATTCTGTATATGCTTTTTTTCCATTTTTATTGCCCAGATGTAGTACTTTGCATTTTTCCCTGTTAAAAACCATTCTGTTAGTTGCTGCCCACTGCTCCAGTTTATTTATATCTTTTTGAATCCTCTCTCTCTTCTCTAGTATTAGCTATCCCTCCTAGCTTTGTGTCATCAGCAAATTTTATCAGCTTACCCTCAATTCCTTCATCTAAATCATTGATAAAGATGTTGAACAATACAGGGCCCAGGACAGAGCCCTGTGGTACCACACTTGAGACATTTTTCCAACTGGATGTGCAGCCATTTAAGACCACTCTTTGGGACCGATCACTAAGCCAGTTATGAATCCACCTAAGAGTTGCCTTGTCCATTCCATACTTAGTCATTTTTTCAATAAGGATTGTGTGAGATACTTTGTCAAATGCTTTGCTAAAGTCAAGATATAATATATCTACAGCATTTCCCTGATCCACCCAGTCAGTGATTCTGTCAAAGAAGGAAATTAAGTTATTCTGACATGACTTATTAGTTACAAGCCCATGCTGACTCTGTTTAATCACTTCATTCTTATCCAGGTACTTAAATACATGTTGTTTAATAATTTGTTCAAAGATTTTTCCTGGTATAGAAGTCAGACTCACCTGCCTATAGTTCCCTGGGTCCACCTTCTTCCCCTTTTTGAAGATAGGAACAACATTTGCTTTTCTCCAGTCTTCTGGGACTTCTCCTGTTCTCCAAGAATTTTCAAAGATTATGGAGAGTGGTTCAAGAATTTCTTTTGCTATCTCCTTCAGTACTCTGGGGTGTAATTCATCTGGACCTGGAGACTTGAATTCATTTAGGTTAGTTAAGTGTTTCCTCACTATTTTTCTGTTTATAGATATCCTGGATTCTTCTATTATCTTAATAGGACAGTGAAGATCAGTTGATGTTACATTTCCTTTCTGGGAGAAAACAGATGCAAAATAGGAATTTAAAAGTTTGGCCTTCTCAACATCCTGTCTTACCATTTCATCATTTTCATCCTGTAAAAATGCTATAGCATCTTTGCCTTTTCTTTTACTTTTGACATATCCCCAAAAAATCCTTTTTTGTTGCTTTTGACGTCTCTTGCAAGCCTTAATTCATTGTCAGCTTTAGATAATCTGATTTGTGCCCTGCAGGTTCTGCAAACAGCATTAAATTCTTCTTTAGATATGCCTCCCTCTTTCCATTTGATAAACATTTCTTTCTTCCTTTTTAGCATGTGTTTAAGTTCTGTGTACATCCATCCTGGTTTCCTTAAATGTTCCTATTCTTCCCTCTTTTCGGAATTGTTAACATTTGTGCTTTGAGAATCTCATTTTCCAAGATTTCCCATCCTTCCTGGACATTTTTGTCCTTAAGGATATCCAGCCATTGGTTTCCTCCAATTCTCTTTCTGAGTCACTTGAAATTTGCCTTTCTGAAATCTAACCTTGACGTCTGAGTCTTCACAGGTCTTCCTCCTCTAGTTATCCAAAATTCTAAAATAGCATGGTCGCTACCTCCTAGAGTCCCAGCCACTCTTACCTCCTCAACCATTTCCTCCCTATTCATAAGGATTAGATCCAAGATTGCAGATCCCCTTGTTTTCTCCCCTACCTTTTGGAAGATAAAGTTGTCAGCAAGAGAGGATAAGAATTTCCTTGACCTGTTAGTTTTGCCTGAGAGAGATTCCCAACAAATATCTGGATAGTTGAAATCCCCATGACCACTATGTCATATTTTTTGGAGAACTTGGCCATTTGATGCATAAAGAATTCATCCAAATCTTCAGCTTGCATAGGTGGCCTGTAGTAAATGCCTACAATGTTGTCCTTTCCATTGTTCGCTAATTGTATTCTTACCCAAACAGTTTCCACAGAACTCCCAGTCTCTGAAGCGTCAAGCTCTGTGCAGATATACGCTTTTCTAACATATAATGCGACACCTCCTCCTCGTTTATCAAGTCTGTTTCTTGCAAATAAGTTGTATCCTTCTAGCCTTGTATTCCAATCATGTGTATCGTCCACCAAGTTTCAGTGATTCCAATGACATCATATTTATTTTCCTGCATTAGTAGTTCCAGTTCTCCTTGTTTGTTGCCCATGCTTTGTGCATTCGTATAAAAACATTTTAGTTTGTGATTAGTTTCTCTTTCTTCAATATTTTTATTATTTAAATTTGTTTCTCTTTGTTCTTCCCCTTCACTTCTAATAGCAGAATTCTCAATAGTATTTGTCAGGTGTATGACTTTTTCTGACGTTTTGCTTCCCTTCCCCATTGTTCTAGTTTAAAGCTCTACTGATGAGTGTAGCAAGGCGACTTCCAAATACATGTTTTCCAGTCTTCGTAAGGTGCACCCCATCTCTAGCAAGTAGTCCATCGTATAGGTAATTCACTCCGTGATCCAGAATCCAAATCCTTGCTGACGGCACCATCGACATAGCCAGTTGTTCATCTGCAAAATCTTATTCCACTTCCTTGTTCCATGGCCATCCACTGGGAGGATGGAAGAGAAGACCACCTGCGCTCCCAGTTCATTCACTTTCTTACCTAAGCTTTCAAAGTCACTGCAGATGGTTTCTAGGTCATTTCTTGCAGTGTCATTTGTCCCCACATGTAATGGTAGTCATCTGTAGGTCTGAAGAGTCCTGGTATCCTGACAGACTCATCTTTAATTTTTGCACCTGGAAGACAGCACATTTCTCTTGAGGTTATATCCGGTCTGCAGATAGCGGCCTCTGTTCCTCTCAACAGGGAATCCCCCATGACCACAACTCTCCGTTTCTTCTTCACAACAGTTTTCTTTCTCCATTCAGGAGGACTCTGAAGATGTACAAGGTTGTTGTTTGTAGGCAAAGTCTTATCCTGAGGTATTTCTTCATCGTTCTCCTACGTGAGAGTCTGTTACTGGTTCCTTAGCAGTATTGGTGCTGACTGCCTCCCGATCCTCCTGCTTCTCTGGGTCACATGCTTCCATTCCTCTGTTTCTTCAGGTGCACTTCGAATTTCTTCTCTTTCTGTAACATGAAGAGATAATCTGCTCTGTCTAAGAACTCTTCACTTTTCTTAATGGTTTTCAATGTAGATAACCTCTCTTCTAGATTTTGCTACTTTTCCTCCAACAGGGACACAAGCTTGCATTTCTGGCATGTGACATTTGGCTTTAACACTGGTAAGTCTGTGAACATGTAGCAAGAAATGCAGCTCACCAAATAGCTCCTGTACTCTTCCATGTTCTTATTGTTCAAGAGATATTAAAGCGGTAAAATATATGCCAAAGTTTACCGATGTCCTCCTTTCAGCTGCGACGGCCAAAATCCAGTGTTCCTTCAGCTCGCGGAGACTCTTCACTTATCCCAGAAGGCACTGGAAATATGTAAATCTCTCCTCGTGACTAGTGTTGAGCATTCCGATACTGCAAATATCGGGTATCGGCCGATATTCGCTGTATCGGAATTCCGATTCCGAGTACCGATATTTTCGTCATATCGGATACCGGAATCGTAATTGTCCTGTCACTGTCAGTGTCCGTCGGTCGGGTCTGTCAGGAGTCAGCGGCACTTACCCGGCAGAAGATCTCCGGTGGTCTCGTCCTGGACTGCTTTGATGGCCGCCATCCTCTTCTCCCTGGCGGTCACATGCAGTGACTGCTGGGTAATCGCGGCCGTAAAGCAGTCCGATGACGTCACCGCCGGGGAAGCAGGTAATCAGCTGTGCTGCGTCGGGATGTTAGGCTATGCCTGGCATTCCGATGTAGCAGAGCTGGATCGTCGTGGGACCCTCGTTACTATGGACTGCGTCGGACAGGTGGTATACTGTTGGTTTGTTTTTTTCCTTTTTTTACAGGAGATCGATGGCGTCGCAGGAATGAGAGAGTAATAAAAGAAATGAAAACTGTGTTGTCTCTTTTATTTCATTAAAATACTTTTTTCTTGCTTTGTCTTTTTTTTAAACATTTAAAAACTTTGGGATTAATAATGGATCGGTGTCTTATTGACGCCTCTCCATTATTAACCGGGCTTATTGTCACCGTGCAATCAACGGTGACATTAACCCCTTATTACCCCGCTTGCCACCGCTACAGGGCAAGTGGGAAGAGCCGGGTAAAGTGCCACAATTGGCACATCTTTTGATGCGCCAAATGTGGGACTGCTGTAGCCTGGTATTATCAGGCTGTTGAGGGCCAAAATCCATGGGCCTTGACAGTCTTTTAATACCAGGCCGCAGCAGTCTGCATTTTACTTGGCTGGTTAACAAAAATAGGGGGACCCCCACGCCATTTTTTTTTCGAGGGGATCCCCTATTTTTGTTAACCAGCCAAGCTAAGCAGACTGCTGTGGCCTGGTATTATCAGGCTGGCAAGGTCCATGGATATTGGATCCTTACCAGCCTGAAAAACCAGGCCTCAGCAGTCTGCTTCATCTGGCTGGTTAACAAAAATAGGGGGGACCCCACGCCAATTTTTTTCGAGGGGATCCCCTATTTTTGTTAACCAGCCAAGATATGCAGACTGCTGTGGCCTGGTATTATCAGGCTGGCAAGGTCCATGGATCTTGGCTCCTTAACAGCCTGAAAAACCAGGCCTCAGCAGTCTGCTTCATCTGGCTGGTTAACAAAAATCGTGGGACCCCACGCCAATTTTTTTCGACGGGATCCCCTATTTTTGTTAACCAGCCAAGATAAGCAGACTGCTGTGGCCTGGTATTATCAGGCTGGCAAGCAGGGTCGGACTGAGCCACCGGGACACCGGAGAAACCTCCGGTGGGCCCCAGCTCCTGCGTGGTGGGCCCTGATTTGAAAGGATAGGTCGCGGGGCAGAGGGGGCGGTGGCCCCGGGCCCCGCGCTCTGAGGGGGCCCACCCGGAGCTACGCTACAGTAACTGTATCGGCGTGCACAGCACGCCATTACAGTTACATTCTGCGGCAGAGCAGGGAGAATCGCTCTCCCTGCTCTGCCGCCCGGAAGCTATGGGGCCTGAACAGGCGGTGGGGGGACCCGTTGCCAGCAGTGGGCCCCCCACCCGTCATCGGAGGGTCAGCTGTATCGGCATCCAGCCGATACAGCTGACCGCATAGAGAGAGAAGGAGCGAGCAGCACAGGAGCCGGGAGGTGAGTATTGTTTTTTTTTTTATGGGGTGCATTATACTACAGAGGCTGTATATGGGGGGTGCATTATACTACAGAGGCTGTATATGGGGGCTGCATTATACTACAGAGGCTCCATATTGGGGTGCATTATACTACAGAGACTCCCTATGGGGATGCATTATACTACAGAGGCTGCCTATGGGGGTGCATTATAATATAGCGGCTGCCTATGGTGGTGCATTATATTATAAACTTGCCTATGGGGGTTTATTATAATATAGAGGCTGCCTATGGGGGTGCATTATACTATATTAAGGACTATCTGGTGTATTATGCTGTATGGATGCTATCTAGGGGCCATCATACAGTGTTGGACCCATTAAATAGTTTGGGGACATTAAGGGGTCAGTATATATCCAGTGAGGGGCATTATTCTGTGTATAGGGGAGATGTACAGGGGGAGACTTGGGACATTATTAAATGTAAAGTGGACACTTATTGTTATAGGGGAACTCGGGTTACTGTGACTGTCAAAGGGGCACACAGGGCATTATTACAGTCTAGGGGACAAAATGTGGGCACTGTTTTCTAGGGCACTTGCACCCGGCATTACTATATTCTAGAGGGGTGCTTTAGAATTTAGAAGTCACACAGAACCACACAGCAGGTGCAGTAATAGGGACACATACGGCAGCAGCGGCTCAGTATTGGGGTATCAGGTGCAGTAATAGGGACACATACGGCAGCAGCAGCTCAGTATTGGGGTATCAGGTGCAGTAATAGGGACACATACGGCAGCAGCGGCTCAGTATTGGGGTATCAGCAGGATGAGGAGTTTGTGCAGGTTGAGAATAGTCCAATTGGTGACCGTGACAGTGCTAAAAATATGAGAAGTGAAATGTGTCTTTGTTGTAATCTCTGCAGTCGAGTCCTGGCTGGAGAAGCCGTCATGTCGGTCTGGGCCAGATGGAAAAGACTTGAAAAGTGAACAATTCCATTAGAAAGAACATCAGCGGTAAGCCATTATCTGTACCTGTGCTGTAATCTATTATATGTTCTGTAGGACTGGTATTATTTACCACAGACCATATGGCGGTAATATCAATATTGGTCTTTTTATATATAGATTATTTTTGGCAACAGCGCGGTCATTTGCTGAGGTTCTCTGATTAGGGGCCCACTCAGAAGTTTCGCCCCCACTAAACCAAAACCCTAGCTACGCCTCTGGCTCTCTCTCTAGTCTTTCTTTCTCTCTAGTCTTTCTCGCTCTCTGTTCTTTCTTTCTCGCTCTCTGTTCTTTTTTCTCTCTGTTCTTTCTTTCTCTCTTTTCTTTCTTTCCTCTCTTTCTTTCTCTGTTTGTTCTTTCTCTCTCGCTGCTCTTTCTTTCTTTTCCTCAGTACCAGCCACTGTGCCCTCATTACCAGTCAGTGTGATCAGCAGTGCTAAATGGGTACGCTTGGGGCGAGGATATGGGTGTGATTAGTTGTGAAATGGGTGTGGTCGGGCGTGGCCTAAAATTTGCAGCGGCGCGCTAAGTGCGCCGCAGCCTTTAACCCTCTTTCCTGTTTTCAAAATTTGGGAGGTATGCTGTATGACCTCCCTACAACTTCTGGCCATGCTCCTGATGAGCGCGACGGATGGTCTCCTGAGGGATCTCCTCTCACACCTGAACTAAAGCATCCACCAACTCCTGGACAGTCTGTGGTGCAACGTGGCATGGCCTAAAATTTGCTGCAGCAGGCACAGCGTGCCAAAGCCTTTGTCCCTCTTTCCCTTCTTCAAAGGTTGGGAAGTATGATGGTGGGCCCCAAGAATAATTTTTCTCTGGTGGGCCCAAGGTACTCCAGTCCGACGCTGCTGGCAAGGTCCATGGATATTGGCTCCTTAACAGCCTTAAATACCATGCCTCAGCAGTCTGCTTCATCAGGCTGGTTAACAAAAATAGGGGGGACCCCACGCCATTTTTTTTTCGAAGGGAACCCTATTTTTGTTAATAAGTTCCCTCTGACGTCACTGATTGTGTCCCTGGCTGACCTGAAGTGAAAGTGGAAAGCAATCAATTAAGCTTTCCACTTCCTCTCCTGTCAGCCAGGAGAGGAGCTCATTCATTTGGGGGTTTACTGTGAGGCTGCAGCATTAGCTGCGGTCCCTGCAGTAAACATTAACCCTTTCTGCAGGATTACACTGTGGGACCTGACTGTGCATGGGATAGGTAAGAATAATTTTGCTTTTTTATTTTATTTTTATTACAGGAAATGGTTTTTGCAGTAAAATAAAAGATGGTCAAAAACATGTGTCTTTATTTCATTAAAATGATTTTTAATTAAAGTGTGTGTGTTTTATTTTTATTTCATGCAATAGGATTAATAATTGATAGTTGTCTAATTTACAGCTCTCAATTATTAACCTGGCTTAAGGTCACCTTTCAATAGCAAGGTGGCTTTAACCCCATATTAACCCATTCGCCACCGCTACAGGGCAATTGGAATAGATGGGCAAAGTGCCAGAAAGGGCGAATATAATTATAGATTTGTCTTTTCTGGGGTGTCTGGGGGCAGATGTTAGTAGCCAGGGGGGGCAAAAATAATGGTCCCTTTCTGGGCTATTATTATCTGCCCCCACTCGCTGGCTTTGTCTGTCTGGTTGAGAAAAAAGGGCGGGAGCCCACGCATTTTTTTTCAACAATTTTACACCTCATATATATATATATATACATGTCATTGAATTTGTGACACTATATATATATATATATATATATATATATATATATATATTTATAGTTCATACATTTCTACATAGTATAATAGCCGCTAATTCAATTGCCGGCTTTTGTGAAAATGCAGAACCCGACATGAAATGACACATGGTTTACATAGAGTTAACCATGTCATTTCAAGTTGTTTGATCTATTGTTTTCACTAACAATTACATGAGTGTAAGTGTGCAAAATTTCACACCTGTAGGGGTTAATTAAAGGTGTAAATTCGTAGCAAAAAAGTCAGTTTTTTTACAACGAATTTACACCTTTAATTAACCCCTTACAGGTGTGAAATTTTGCACACATACACTCATGTAATTGTTTGTGCAAATCAGATATCAAACTATATGAAAAGACATGGTTAACTCTATGTAAACCAATTGTCATTTCATGTTGGGTGCTTCTGTCTTTTCACAAAAGCCGGCTTTACCCGGCAATTGAATCAGAGGCTATTTTACTATGTAGAAGTGTATAAACTATAAATATATGTATATATATATGTCACAATGACATGTGTATATATATATATATTTATTCTATGTGTGTATATTTAGTGTTTACAAGGAAAGAAAGAGGTTTTTTTAGTTACGATATTTCTGTCCCATAGACTTGCATTGGATTTCCGGTATCGGAATCGGGTATCGCCAATACTTTTGGGGTATCGGCGATACCCATTCCGATCCGATACTTCTTGATATCGGAAAGTATCGCTCAACCCTACTCGTGACTGTTCACCTGGTAGCAGGGAAGGCCTTGCAGTCACTGACAAAAAAACATAATTTGAGGACAACATGAATAAGGTGAAGTGGATTTTCCAGGGCCCATCCAGTATGTGGGTTCAAAGGCTTATTGGGGTGCATATGACTTGTTAGCATGGCAGGCCTTGCAGTGACTCATAAACAAAAACAGAATGGGAGGACAACATGAATGATGTCAAGTTGGTTTTCCAGGGCCCATACATTATGTGGGTTCAAAAGCTTATTGGGGAGCATATGACTTGGTAGCAGTGCAGGACTTGCAGTCACAGACAAAAAAAAACAGAATGGGAGGACAACATGAAGAAGGTGAAGTGGATTTTCCAGGGCACATCCAGTATGTGGGTTTAAAGGCTTATTGGAGGTGCATATGAATTGGTAGCAGGGCAGGCCTTGTATTCAATTAAACTTTTTTTTATGGAAGCCCTCTTGTGAAAGGGGTATTGGGGTGCATCGTAATTCTTGCCAGCCCATCCACTCACTGCATATAACAGTTACGATACCCACTGTTTAATAATGACTTTTTAAGTAGATTAATGCTGCCTGATGCCCCTGTAAAAAATAGGCTCTGTGACTTTATGAGTCCCTCCTTCATAAATGAAGCAAGATGTGTCTGCTTATGTGTCACACACCCCATGGCCAGCTAGGGTTGTTAAATGTAAATGTTATAATGACATATTTCACAGTGACTGCATTTGTTTTGGTTGAAATCAATATTAAATTAGAAAAACACTTCGAAAACGCTGCGTTGGACCATATCCCAAGTGGTGGAGGAACATTTTTGTCTGGGGATAATCATTTTGCCTTATTTACAAGTCATTAACCTGGAAAGGATGTAACTTAACATATTTCCCAGCTAAATCCCTTTTGGTTTCGTTTTGGTATGTTTTTTGGTGCATTGGGAAAAATGGCATGAAACTCTGACAACATTGTTTACAGCTGTGAACTAGGAGTCAGGAATGCTTCCAGGGGCGATCCCTATGATGTCCCCGTGTCATTTGAGCAGTGTTTCCTTCATTTTCAGAGGTTTTCAGAGTCTAATAGGACACATGGGGGGGATCTCGGTAAAAATGTTCAGGACTCCTATACACTCGAGTACCCGAGTATTCCAATCTGCTCGACCCGAACAACGAGCACCCGAGCATTTTAGCGCTCTCCCATCACTAGTATAAGTGTATTTATTTAATCTAAGAAGCAATACAAATAAAAGGCTGGTTGATATTAAAACATATAAAAGAATAATTTTTTAAAAAACATTTCTGCTAATGTAGCAACCAAAGGCAGGGAAATAAGGATTACTTATTAAAAAGCTAAGAATTTTTTATTTTATATTTTTCATTTTGAATTTTTTAGGAACTGTTTACCAAAGGCAAATAAGTGTGGATCTCTCAAAAGATGACTACATGGAATAAAAAGCAAAATTATACGGTGTTCAGAGATCACAGGGAAGCTCAATGAAAAAATATTCTCTTTTCCGTTACACACATAATAATATAAAACGGGGAACAATGAAAAAATCTGATTAAAAAAAAAACACATTTTCAAGATGTAGATAGAGGCCCCGAGGGTGTAAACACCCTAACGTGAAAATCCAGCAATATTTAATGTTGATGAGTTGTCTGGACCTGTCATTTATGGTGACAGATACCTATGTGGTCAATGATTGTCAACGTTCATTTTTTATGATCTTTCTGATGTTTGGTTAGGAAGTGTTTTGAAATGCTATGTTGTAGAAACCCATTATTGATATTTTGACTGTGTTCATTGAGGTGTGCATGCATGGCCCACATATTGCAGGCCGCATGTGCATTCCAAATCATCAAAAACATAAGAGTATTGTTAATTCATAGGAAAGAAATTTGGCGAGTCCCAAAAATAGATAAAATCCTCAATTTATTTCAAATAATTTAAAAGATCATGCAGGTTGGGGAAACATCTCAACGCGTTTCTGGCAAAAGCCCTAATTCACTGAGATACAGATTCCTTATTATACATGGTATAAAAACAAATGGTAACGAACCGTTGATCAGTGAACACATATGTTAACAAGCAATCACATTTGAGAATAATTTGCATAATGACTAGAGATGAGCGATTTTGCCTCTTGGAGGGTCGAGTCGGGTTTCGGACCACCCGACTTTCACAAAAGTCGAGTCGAATGAAATCGGCCGACTATCAGAAAAAGTCGAAGGTCCGACTGAAACACAAACCCAATGCAAGTTAATGGGGAAGCAAAGGTGTGTAGGGCAGTAAACACACCTACAGTGCTCATTTCAATGCCAACGACATCAATTCTTATTACTTAAGCTTGTCAACCTTTATTTACTTTATAATAATAGTAATGCATTGAAAACTGGGGGTTATTTGGCTAAATTTGTGTGGGGGGCAGGGCTGGCTCCAGGAATTTGTGGACCCGGGCGAAAGATCTCATTGGGCCCCTTTAACACATACCTCAATTCATGATGCTACGATACGGCAGAGAAATATAGGTATAGAACAATGCCAAATACTTCACTTCTTACATTACATGAGTGATATCTATTGTAAATTCTACAATAGCTCAAAAACTGGACAGTATATTCCTCCATACAGTATTATGGCTACCACATAGAGTAATGAGCCCCATATATTGCTCCATATAGAATAATTGGTCCCATATAATGTTCCATACAGTATATGATGAGCTCCACATAATGCTACAGTATATGATGGTCCCCATATAATGTGCCATACAGTATAGAACGGTCCCCATAGAGTATAATGAGCCCCACATATTGCTCCATACAGTATAATGAGTCGCATATAAAGCTCATACAGTATATGATGGGCCCCATATACTGATCCACACAGAATGGGCTCCATATAATGCTCCATACAGAATAGGCCCAATATGTGCTCTATATTTTGCTCCATACCCTATATGATGCCCCATAAGTAATGAACCCCATATGATGCTTCAGTATAGGATGGGCCCCATGGATGATGCTCCTGTGTATGATGGGCCTATATAATGCTCCACATATAATGGGCCCAATATGATGCTCGAGTGTATAATGGGCCCGTATATGATGCTCCAGTGTATGATGGGCCCCATTTATAATGCTCCAGTGTATGATAGGCCCCATGGATGATGCCCCAGTGTATGATGGGACTATATAATGCTATATTTATAATGGGCCAGATATGATGCTCCAGTATATGATGGGCCCCATGGATGATGCTCCAGTGTATGATGGGCCTATATAATGCTCCATATATAATGGGCCCCATTTATAATACTCCAGTGTATAATGGGCCCCGTATATGATGCTCCAGTGTATGATGGGCCCCATTTATAATGCTCCAGTGTATGATGGGCCCCATCCAAGATGCTCCAGTGTATGATGGGCCTATATAATACTCCATATATAATGGGCCCCTATTATAATGCTCCAGTGTGTAATGGGCCCGTATATGATGCTCCAGTGTATAATGGGCCCGATTATGATGCTACAGTGTATGATGGGCCCCATTTATAATGCTCCAGTGTATGATGGGCCCCATGGATGATGACCCAGTGTATGATGGGCCTATATAATGCTACATACATAATGGGCCACATATGATGCTCCAGTATATGATGGGCCCCATGGCTGATGCTCCAGTGTATGATGGGCCTATATAATGCTCCATATATAATGGGTCCCATTTATAATGCTCCAGTGTATAATGGGCCCCATATACGATGCTCCAGTGTATGATGGGCCACATTTATAATGCTCCAGTGTATGATGGGCCCCATGGATGATGCTCCAGTGTATGATGGGCCTATATAATGCTCCATATATAATGGGCCCCATTTATAATACTCCAGTGTATAATGGGCCCTATCTACGATGCTCAAGTGTATGATGGGCCCCATATATAATTCTCCAGTGTATAATGCTCCCCATATAATGCTCCAAACTTTAAAAAAAATGAAATACCTCTCCTCGCTGGGCACTGCTCTACTCTGAACTCCTCAGCATCGCCATCTTCCAGCTCTCTGCAGTTGGACTGTTCAGGCAGAGGGCGTACAGACGTGAACATCATCACACTCTCTGTCACTGAATGTCACTGTCAGGAAACGCCGGAAGACGTCACAGCGGTGGAGCAGGGAGGGGTAAGTATTGCAAGTGCTGGGGACCCTGAGATAAGGCGAGAGGGGCGCGCCACTAGTTGTACGATGGCACTGGCACAGGGACCCTCATAGTACGGCCGTTGTGTCTGATGGGAGTGAGCCCCTCACGTCAGAGACACTTTTTGCGTACTATTAGAGGCCATGTGCCAGTGCCGTCGCTCACAAGTGGGCCCCCCCTGCTCAGGGAACATGGCACTGGCGAGGGTGCGCCAGGTGCTGAGGCAGGCCCTTGGGGGGAAGCCAAGTTAGGGAGGTGGAAAAACTGACATATGTTGAGGTGTAGGCTGTAAATGGAGGAATTGGAGAAGTTGGAGTAAGAGGAGGACAAAGCAAGCCATTTTGCTGGCAACCTATGTGTCATCAGGGGAAGGTGGTACAAAATCCTTTGAAACCCAGGCATACAGTGGTGGCCAAAAGTATTGGCACCCCTGCAATTCTGTCAGATAATACTCAGTGTCTTCCTGAAAATGATAAATCACAAATTATTTGCTATTTTTATTTTCATTTAATTTTCTTGCAAGGAAAAAAACACAAAAGAGAATGAAGCAAAAATCAAATCCTTGATCATTTCACACAAAACTCCAAAAATGGGCCAGACAAAAGTATTGGCACCCTCAGCCTAATACTTGGTTGCACAACCTTTAGCCAAAATAACAGCGAACAACCACTTCTGGTAACCATCAATGAGTTTCTTACAATGCTCTGCTGGAATTGTAGACCATTCTTCTTTGGCAAACTGCTCAAGGTCCCTGATATTGAAGGGTGCCTTCTCCAAACTGCCATTTTGAGATCTCTCCACAGGTGTTCTATGGGATTCAGGTCTGGACTCATTGCTGGCCACCTTTGAAGTCTCCAGTGCTTTCTCTCAAACCTTTTTGTAGTGCTTTTGGAAGTGTGTTTTGGGTCATTGTCCTGCTGGAAGACCCATGACCTCTGAGGGAGAGCCAGCTTTCTCACACTGGGCCCTATATTATGCTGCAAAATTTGTTGGCAGACTTCATAATGCCATGCACACGGTCAAGCAGTCCAGTGCCAGAGGCAGCAAAGCAACCCCAAAACATCAGGGAACTTCTGCCATGTTTGACTGTAGGGACCGTATTCTTTTCTTTGAATGCCTCTTTTTTTCCTGTACACTCTATGTTGATGGTTTTTCCCAAAAAGCTCAACTTTTGTCTCATCTGACCAGAGAACATTCTTCCAAAATGTTTTTGGTTTTCTCAGGTAAGTTTTGGTAAACTCCAGCCTGGCTTTTTTATGTCTCGGGGTAAGAAGTGGGGTCTTCCTGGGTATCCTACCATACAGTCCCTTTTCATTCAGACGCCGACGGATAGTACGGGTTGACACTGTTGTACCCTCAGACTGCAGGGCAGCTTGAACTTGTTTGGATGTTAGTCGAGGTTCTTTATCCACCATCCGCACAATCTTGCGATGAAATCTCTCGTCAATTTTTCTTTTCCTTCCACATCTAGGGAGGTTAGCCACAGTGCCATGGGCTTTAAACTTCTTGATGACACTGCGCACGGAAGACACAGGAACATTCAGGTCTTTTGAGATGGACTTGTAGCCTTGAGATTGCTCATGCTTCCTCACAATTTGGTTTCTCAAGTCCTCAGACAGTTCTTTGGTCTTCTTTCTTTTCTCCATGCTCAATGTGGTACACACAAGGACACAGGACAGAGGTTGAGTCAACTTTAATCCTTGTTAACTGGCTGCAAGTGTCATTTGGTTATTGCCAACACCTGTTAGGTGCCACAGGTAAGTTACAGGTGCTGGTGATTACACGAATTAGAGAAGCATCACATGATTTTTCAAACAGTGCCAATACTTTTGTCCACCCCTTTTTTAGGTTTGGTGTGGAATTATATCCAATTTGGCTTTAGGTCAATTATTTTTGTGTTTTTTCATTGAAGACAAATTAAATGCAGATAATACCAAAGAATTTGTGTTTGCAACAATTTTCAGGAAGAAACTAAGTATTATCTGACAGAATTGCAGGGGTGCCAATACTTTTGGCCACCACTGTAGTTCATTTTTATGAAGGTGAGCTCACCAACATTTTGTGTCAACAGCCGGGTCCTTCTTTCTTTCAGGATTGATCCCGCTGCACTGAAGACTCTTTCTGATAGCACACAACCAGCAGGGCAAGCGAGCTCTTGTAAGGCATATTGTGCCAATTCAGGCCACGTGTCCAGTTTACAGGCCCAGTAGTCAAAGAGGAATGAACTGTGAGGGAGAACATCGATAGGAGAGGAGAGGTAATTTTGTACCATTGTTGACAAAAACTGTCTCTTGTCTGTTTTAATCGATTCAGTATTAACAGGCGTGTGAGCAGTACTTGAGAAATCAGTCCACAACATGGTCATGAAACCCATGTCTCCAATGCCACTTCGGCTGTGTGCACCACGAACACCTCTTCCATTTGGCCCACTATGGCTCGTGGTAGAACCTGCACCGCTGCTGTGTGCTGGGAATGCCTCTAACAAACAGTTTACAAGAGTTGCTTGTTAGTTCGCCAATATTAGCTCTGGGTTCTCCTGTGGCATGATGTTCTGTAATTTGCCTTTATAGCGTGGATCGAGGATGCTGGCCAACCAGTAGTCATCATTCGTCATCATTTTGGCAATGCGGGGGTCACTTTTTAGGATCCGCAACACATAATCACACATGTGGGCTGTTATGTTTCGGTAGCTGAGGAGAAATTGCAAAAAAAATAGCCAAAGTAGTAATACACCAGAGAGGCTGGAAACTATTGGATTGCAGTACACTAAACTAACCGCCACACTAGAAGTACGGTGATTCTAGACGCCTCGTCACAGCCGGAGAGATAACTACACCTAAAGGCAGAAAGATGAAAGCTATCTGCCCCGGAGCAGAATCCCCAAAGAAATAGGAAGCCCCCAAACATGTAATGGCGGTTAGACAAGAAGAAAACACGGACACAGACAGAAAATAGAATGAGCAAACGCTGGGGCCCAATCTGTCTAGATAGAAAAGTAAAGGAAAGAATTCTGACTGCAACCCAAAAAAAACCCTGACAAAAATACCAACACCTGATTAAACAAAAACTTTGAGATCACACGACTCTACCACCTGTCTGAAGCAAACACCCAAGAATTGTCCTCCTGACCATAACCTCTCCACTTAACCAAATACTGGAGTTTCCGTCTAGCAAAACGAGAAATCCAATATTTCTCAACCACAATTCCAAATTGCCCTCAACCAAAACAGGGTCGGGAGGCGCAGCCATAGGAACCACTGGCTCGACAAACCTCTTCAATAAGGACTTGTGGAACACGTTATGGATCTTAAATGTCCCTGGAAGAAGCAAACGGAAGGAAACCGGATTAATAATTTCCATGATCTTATAAGGTCCAATGAACCTTGGCTTAAATTTTCGAGATGCAACCTTCATATGGATATTCCTTGAGGACAACCAAACCAAGTCCCCCACTTTAAAACGAGGACCATCAGTCCTATGCCGGTTGGCAAACCGTTGGGCCTTCTCTTGAGAGAGAGACAACCTCTCCACCACCTGGTCCCAAATCTGCTGCATACGCTGCACAATAAAGTCAACCCCCGGACAGACAAAAGCCTCCGCCTGTCCTGAAGAAAATCGAGGGTGAAACCCAGAATTGCAGAAAAATGGAGACATCAAAGTGGCAGAGCCAGCTCTATTATTAAGAGCAAACTCAGCCAAAGGCAAAAGATAGACCCAGTCATCTTGGTCAGCAGACACAAAACATCTCAAATAAGTCTCCAAGGTCTGGTTTGTTCTCTTGGTTTGTCCATTGGTCTGAGGATGAAATGCAGAGGAGAAAGACAACTGAACACCAAGTTTTGAACAAGATGTCCTCCAAA